>LYUA01002521.1:84206-103366 GCA_002093875.1 Calopteryx splendens
TAGAAGAAGAATCGCATTAGGTAAGGAAGGTTTTACGAGGAGGAGAGAATAGATCACAAGGACCTTAAGCAAGGATTTAAAGAAGTGATTGGTAAAGACGTTGATATGCATTGTATTTTTCTATGGTACGGAAATTTGGTCATTGAGGCAAAATGAAAAGCATAGTTTGGAGGTTTTTGTGATGCGTGTGTGGAAGATTATCAGATATCCAATGAGATTCAATTTTTTCGTGAGAATATCTAGATCTAAATACCAAACTATATTATGAACCTTTCGGGAACTCCCCGAACTGTCGAAAGACGATTGGAACGCGAGGTTTCAAGAAATTTGTGCACCGTGAACGTCGTCAGAGGAGGCTGAGGGCCATTCAGAACGTGGTTCAACGTCATTTACGGCATACCGTCCTTATATCGCTTGAATCGTAAAAAAGTAAAAACATATGCGGCGCATTAGCTGATCGCTGGAAGCCTATTTTTAACCTTTTATCGCTCTCGGTGCGAATTTGACGAAGTTTGAAGCAAAGTAAGTCCTGCGTCCCAGGAGTGAGTACGGTTTTTATATTTTAAAAAAACTTGGCTATACTTTTGGTAATTTTGTTTGAAATTTATTTTTGCATGAAAGAGCATACCTTAAACTGTTTTTCGACACATTATCCCCGCTACTCAGGTATTTGTATATACAATTTCGTTTATTCCCTTTTCATAGAACGGCGCTGCCAATTTTAACAAACCCTCCCTCTGGAATGATGACGAGCACACTTTTGAAATTCTGAAAAACTCATCGCCTAGTAGTGAGGGAATCGTGAAACATGTCGATCCTCACGAATTTTCTCATCAATTTTTCTTCGCCACAGCTTCAATGACAACAGAAGACCGCAAACTGCTTGTTTCATCATGTTCGCATTCGTTTGGCCTTCGTTGAAGAGTCTCCACCCATTTCCTAATCACTCCTTCTCTAATTGCACTTCCACCATAAATCACAACTATCTGCTGAATGAATTTCAGCGGGTTGGAGCTTTCTTGAAGTCATAAATCGAATAAAAAAAACCGAATTTTGACGGTCGACATGATCAGAATATTGGCTTAAATATTACAATCAATCAAAGCGGATGCGACAAGTGCTTCAGCAACAGCGAAAATTATGTCTACACAAAAAGCGGTACTAACCGTTTTGAACCCACCTCGTGTAACTTATTCACCGCGGCTTGAAATCAGCAATCGTGCGTGTCGCAAAGCGTTCTCTATCAAACGGATTTAGTGCAGTGATTAACGGTAGTGACATGGCGAAATCAGAAAGAGGTTAATTGCAAAAAAATACGACTTTACAGAAAAATATCCAGCCCGACTACAACTTCGAGTTGGCGCACTTTTAATGGAGTCCCGGAGTTTCACTGTGACGGGTCTCGTGTGCGCATAAAAATTTAATTTCAATCTTTTTCAATGCTGGTGGCTACATTTTTTCGCACTTCATTACGAATTCGGGGCGAGTAATAATGGACGGAGAGGATCGAGTCGGCTGCGTACCAAAGCCCTTTCCCGGTCCCATGATGACCCAATCGGAGGAGCTGCAGAACAGACCATGCTGCAGGAATACGACAGGCTGACCAGCAGACGGATCTTGGTCCTTCCCGTGAGGTATCCGGTGCATGGTCAGCAAGTAGCCATCTTCCGTTTTCACCTCGTGCTTCTCCACCGGGTAGCCGTAGTGAGCGATCAACTCAGGCTTTGGAGGAGAGAAAAAAGAAGAAATTTGGTAAATTTTTCAGTCGTGTGCGCATAGATGATCTCCTTTTGATTAGTAATTGTGCAAATAGAGGAAAGTAAATGCGGGTACTCTTTCATTATCCAATTTTACCACTGAGAAAGCCGGAAAATTAAAGGTTATTTCCTCGTTTATGATCATCTTCTCATTTATACGTACAAGAGTAGAGCATAAGGTATAGAGTACCAGGTATTAATTGTGCAATTGCAGGAAGTTTCATAATGAAACTTTTATGCTGGAAATCATCATCATAATCTTTCAATCCCAATATTCGTGGAAATCAGCCCTACATTATCCACTACCCCATTTAAATTCCCTCACTCCGAAATAGGTCTTCTTACATCCCTCTTTACTTGTCCTCCATATTTATCCCCTGGTCTTCCCCGTGGGGCTTTGCCTTCTAAATTCACTTTATTATATTCCTGGCGAACCCGTTGTGTATCATGGTATGTGACCAAGCCATCTGGCTCTTCTTTCCCGTATGGTGCTCCTTATGGTATTTCTCTCTTCTGCTCTTCTGTATAATTCTTCATTTCTAAATTTAATGATCCGTTTGATCTTCAGTAATCGTCACCAGCATCAGGTTTCGAAGGCTTCTATTCTTCTCAGCTCTGTTTTCTATTTTCTCGATGGTCCATGCAACATACAAATGTATTGACGTAATAATTCTTCCTTGTCTGTTGCTTTATCTTCATTGAGCATACCAGTTGCCTCTTCATCATAAACGCCTTTCTTGGCTTGAACTGTTCCTTCGCTTGATGCCCGTCGAGCTTCTTCCCTCCCATGTTATCGGATTTTCCAGAATGGGGTGAATGATTCCACTTATTCAAATTTCTCTGTTCAGTTTTCTTATTGTTGTTTTTTATGTTCTATTCCTAAAGCGTTCCTTCCATTGATTTCGGTGATGGAATTAATAGATCTTCTCGATGCCCTGCGAAGTCATCTGAGAAGCGCAGCAGTCTAAATTCCTTTGATGCTCTATTCTTTTACTTACGTTATTGCCTCTTCTATGTATATGCTGAATAGTGCTGGTAACCTATTGGGTATTTTTGTCTAATTCCTTTTTTTTGGATTCTATTTTTCTTTTATTCTCATTTCAGTGACTTAATCTTTATAGATTTGTTAGTTTATTATTATGTTGTGGACCAATCCAATTATTTCCAGGACTTAATTTATTTTTATCCACCTGTTCTTTCTGAATTCGAATTGGTTCTCGGTCGGGTTGTCTTCAGTTTTCTATCGATCCTTCGTCTGATTATTCTTTTTAGTATTTTCAACGCATGTGATATGAGATTTAATTTTTACTGCTCCTCCTATTTCTCGGTCCTCTCTTTCGTAGGTATTGGAATCATTAGACTGTTCTTAAAATCCTACGGCTATCACTCTCATAGCTTTCCTTGCTAATAGCATACACGATGTCTTTAGTTTTCCCTCCGAGTGCCTTATTTCTCCGTTGTATAGGAAAAGAGATAAAAAATATGTCTTCACTTTCACAAATGTCTGTTTTTCTCTTTTTTTATTAACTAATAATTTTGGGAAGAACGCACGTTTATTTAATTTTAACCCTCGCTTCTGAAATCTTTTTCCTTTTGTATATCTGGGTGAGCTGAATTTCTTGTGTATAGCGGTGTTTTATCATGTGTCTTATTGGAAGTGAAACTTTTATCGTTTTACTTTCTCCCTTACCGTAGACGTTTCAGACAAAAATAGCTTATCTGCTATGAATTTAATTTCAACTATTTGATTAAACTAAACTTTTGGTCAGAGAATATGGACTGAAAATCGTTCAGATTTCAGATTTAAGAATATTCTGCTTCCGCATTTCCAATTTGATAAATACATGGGTAGGCCACATAAATTTCTGCCCGCAGACGCCGGTCTTTTGGCAAAGTAGGTAGGTATGTGACGCGTTAGCATAATGCGTGACGAGCGTTACCATTGTCGCTTATTGGTGATCTCTCCCCCTGCATGGAGAGTATACCCACTGAGAAAGTGTTGGACTTTAGGCACATAACCGTTATCCACCCTGATGATTCCCGGTGGAAATAAACGTTCGCACCCTCAATGAAGCCCAAGATATAACCAGTGATCGCGTACTCACCGTGTCCATGTAAATGTCGGGAATGTCACTCTCCCGGTCGCCTTGGTTCGATGGCCTCGCTGATGCACCCAGCACCGCGAAGGCGGCAATAATTACGAACAGCATTTTCACTCCCCACTTCAACCCTGCTGCCCACTTCACGGAAAAGTTTGAAGGGACCACGGAGCAGGAAAAGTTTAAACTATGGCTAGAGGAGACGTTCGTCCACTGGTGAAACCGACTGCGATCACTTCCCCTGTGCTATCGGTTCCTTCTGGGTTCTTCTCTTATCTTTAGGGCCCCTAATCTCGAAGAAGCCACGATTAGCATCACCAAAATGGACCAAAATATCTTAGAACTTGTTCTGTGGCAGATCTTAGAACGTATTACGTTCATTTTGTTCGTGCTCCTCCGACACTTTTAAACTCACCTTGGAGCGTACCTACTGATCGAGCTTAAACATCTGGGCCGAAGTTTAGAACTGCCCTCCTCCGTCGCAATGTAGGTGTACCGCTTCGAAATGAGCATTTAGGTGGCTGGGTGTTGAGAGAGGTTGATGGAAGGTTTTCAAGACAGTCTATCATCCCGAAATTGGCCTCATCATCGTTAAGGTGCACCCGGTGTGGCAGTCGGATGACGAATCCTGCAGCTAACAGAGCAAGTGGTGTCCGTTTTTGGTTACTCTGTGAATATGAATTTTCTCAAGAAAGCTGCGTACTTCTTAGGCAAAGGAAAATAAATAATGTGAACACTCATCATATATGCATTAATTTTCTTATCGATCGATTACTCTTCAACAGCTCGGGCGATGGACTGGGAGGGGATTTGGTGAAATTATATTTTTCTCGGAGAAATGTCATATTCACGAGTTATTCCTCACGCATTTGTTAAATACACAGTAATTGCAGCGTCAAATGCATTATGCCGGCTAGTAGTTATGCTTTTTTTGCAGTTACCCTTGAATTATCAGTTTTTGATTGTTCCAAAATTACTGACTCTATCAATAACGAAGCTTTACCTATGCTGCGTGAATCAATTCGAAAATGTTAAATACACCCTTAGTAACAAATAATATATTTCATTTACCTTGAGTTTCAGAGGATAACTGTGCAGCATGAAAGATCGCTTTTGTTCGGAATGCCACGAGATAGATGTATTTATTTATGTGTCCTTTTTCTCCTATGCTTTCTCTTTGTTGCCGTTTCCATGCACACTGATAGGCTAAGTGCAAGTGATCGGAAAACTTCAAACAGTAAAGTAAATGGAGGGAGGATATTTTTAATTTTTTTGGGTCATAACTCTCTTCCCTTTTATGATCTGGGTCGGATATTTGCACTAGTAGAATTAACAATGTTTCATTTATTAATACTAATTACATTATGGCTTATTACCTAACACCTCACTCCACATCCCATCACGGAATCTTGAAGCCAAAGATGTAGATTTAATCAGTGATAGGTTAGAAATGGCGCTAAAACGGCCCTTCAAGGCTTTGATTGGAGATTAAGTTTCTGTCACGCTTACCCTTCTACTTTCGCGATAATACTTTCGCTTGCATTTTTAACGATTATAACCCTCAAAAGCGTAGCTCACCTCCTCGATAAAAATAGCTTCGATAAGTTGTAACGGGTTAAAATTAGTATGTCCTCCTATCCTTTACCGTAACCGGTAGACTACCATTCGTAAACTGATGGAATTAACAGAAGAATTTTAACTTAAAATAATTTTGGGTGTGCGAAGTGAAGGGAGGAAAGGATATGGTACGTTGGACGGGTTGAATTAGGCCATTCGTAATTGAGAAGTGGAATATTGTAGCGTCGGGTTTCCCGATTTTATTTCCGTGATAGCAATTTTGCAGTTGTGTCCATGAAAAATCTATCATAACCGGTATTCTACCATTAGTGAAAGAAAGGGTGACATGGAAAAAATTCACTTAGGAGCCAGTTTTGAAAACAAATCGTTAAAGTTAATGTAAATGAGGCATCCTAATAAGTTGCTTAGATATTTACCAAAGTCTAGGCTACTAGATGAAGTCAACTACTAGAAGGTTTTTGATAAAGAGTGATCATAGCTCCTTTATTCGCATAGTTTATATTGAAAAACCTTTTTTTTGTGTTATATTGTTAAATTGATGAGCACTGTATACGTGGTAGTAGTTTCATTAACCAGGGTCTAATTTCGTTTGAAATCTATTGGTTCCCCACTTTAAAAATTTTAAACCATCTTCCAGCTGTGCTACTGGGAATAACAGACCGTCCATAAGCATTTTGTAGGTTTATATAGTCCTCGGGTGACGATCGGTTCTGGCGAAAGAGAGATTCCAACGCAGCGTTTTGCATCCATCCTCCATCGTTGCCGAAGGTGAATTGAAAATGCTACAAACACGACAAAGCTGCCGCTGGCGCATTGCTCGGGAAAAATCAAGGACACCTGCACCCTGCACCAAGCTAACAATATGACAGACAATTAATTCTCTGCACATAAAATTGTGCGAGTAATTAATTAGTTCAGTGTCACTCTTGACTGAAGAGCAGTTGTATATTCTGAAGGTTTAAATGAATGGATTAATTGGTTCAAAAATTTTATTTTTCCCAAAAATTTATTAGTGCCTCTTCATCAGGGACATTATTTTGTCATAGACCAATTCTTTAGCATCAATGGCCCATAGGTAGTCAAGGTGGTTGAAGTTCGTATCGGTGACGAGGAACCTTCCTCTTGCGTTGCCAAGCTGTTCGTACAGCTGTATCACGTTCTGAAAGAATGGAAAAGAAAGTGAAAAAAAAGAGTCGTTCTCGTTTGTTTACCCTGAATTTAATTCACTTTTGCTCCCTTTAGTGAATCCTTTCAACGATGAAATTATCAGTGATTTACTTTGATTGGCATTTCTACGTAGGACTTTTTTGGGCACGCCCATCCGTTGGATATTTATTCCTTCTGTCATCTCTCAAGGATGGTAAGGAGAAAGCGTGCGAATTTTGAATTCTCGCATCAATGTATGGCAAAGTGCTATAGATCATTTCCGGACCTTTTTTGTTAACTGTGAAAAAATTCTAAACGTGAAGCATAAAAAGACCGCATTATGAGAGACATAAATCCAAGTTTAATACCGAAACGCATAAGTGAAATTAACGCAAAGGTTTCGCAGCATCTTGTATTACCAGATTTCATTTTCTGATTTCGAACGCGTTGGTAAGAGCTTTGGCAGTGAAAGTATCGCCTCAGCTACAGGAAGCATCCCTTAGGTTGAGGGAACTGTTTCCTGCAAGCTAAGCAATACGAAAGGAACTGGAATAACGAAGTAAAGATTGAGTTTTGAGAAATCTAAAAAGTCCTTTTTTGTTTATGATCTGAATGATAATTGTGGTTCAACTAATAGATCCTTTTTTTACTTTTTTTGGGATGAACTTCGATCAACTACTCAAACGGATGGACAAAATTTTGTCTTCAATATCGTGTGACATGAGTTTTAGTCAAGGATTTGAACCTAGGGAAAAACACTAGATGCCTCGGTACCAGTACCTAGGGGAATAATATTAGGTACTGCGGTGCCTGTGGATAGATCCCAACAATTTCTAGGTGACTAGGTACCGGTACGAACCCCTTTTTTCGTTGAGATTAAAGTTGTATAAGGGATTGGTGTTTAGGGCGAGAAATCTAAGTACGGATATCTCGGTACCAGTACCTAGGGCAATAACCCTAGGCACCGGTTCCTAGGGCAAGAATCCTAGGTATTTCTCGGTGACTAGGTGCCATAACCAAGCCCTGTATAAAAGCAAGACTGAAAGGGGAGGAGAAGAGGAAGAAGACAGGGGTTCGGAGCGAAAAACCATCACCGCTTATACAAGTACTCGTAAAGCAAGATAGATTTAACCCTCTCGTTATTGTGAATCTGCACAAACGGTATGGGCGGCTTGCACTGGAAAAATATGTATTTTTAATGATCTCTGCGTTGATGAAAACTTACATCCTTGCCGGAAAGCCAGTCATTTCCAGAGTAGTAGAGATACACGGGGGCAGTGACCAGGCTGAGGTCATAGTCTGGAGGGTGTAGGCTGTGGTACACCAAAAGATTCTTGAGGCCGTAGTCATATTGGCGGAACTTTCCTGAAAGGAAATATATTTTGAGTAAAAGAAATGAGATTTGCACCATTCATAATGTTCGTTCCAAGTGAATTATACGACCGATGTTTTCACACATTGAATTTATATTCCTCCTATCCCTGCCTGCTGTCTTTGGCTGGGGTTAAAAACTAGGGAAATGTCTATTTCTATACGACAGAAATTATTTCATCGTCATCCAGATACTTCCATCTCCACGAGCCGTTGATTTTCATAGTCCGGTTGAAATGCAACCAACTGAGCAGAAGTAATCTTCGGCAAAAGCAATGAAATTTCTCTGGTCGTAAGGTACATTGGCGTGTTTTACAGGGTCTTGGATCCTTACAGTATTCCTGTTTGCTTGAGAGGATAGTGTAGATATCACTTTCAGTCCTGCGTCATGTGAAGTTCTCTTATTAAAAGGTTTAGGGAGATATGCGGCAGTTCCCTTCCCTGCACCGCCTGTGGTTACCCACCGAAATTTCTTTCCCGAAAAATCACAAAACTGGGTAAACTTGGCGGTGCCCAGAGACCACCGCGTTTTTTAATCTAGGACCTCCAAGCAATGGCCTGAAGCTCTTCCCAACGGGCAGCAACTATTACTTCCTAATGAATATGAAATTACTTATAGAGAGAATAATGATTCGGAGATTACGTTAAAATATAGCTCAAGGATCATTAGTATAACTATTTTAATTTGCAGTTATTATGTGCTATGGTCGATTCTATAACTTTTGCAGCCAATTTTGTGGTTTAGCGATTCACTGAGATAGCATTAACTCGAGTAACTTTAGACGAGTCTTTGGCAGTATTGTTTTGTCAATACGATGATCATCCATTCGCTCGTCTTTCATTCGGTCTTCATTCGTCCCTGACACAACGGATCTGTCAGCAACACAATCGAAGGGAACTTCCCATGTGAAAGACCAAGGGATAAATATGTAGGCCAAATAAAGAGGGGTGTAAGAAGGAAGGCCTACTTTGGAGTGAGGGAATTGATATGGGATAGGGAAGAATGGAGGGCTGCACTTTAACAATCTTAGGGTTGAAAGACTAGGTATGATGATGATGATGATTTCTCATTCTCTATTGATCTGTAACTGCTGCATTGGTTGCTGCTGCATTGGCTGTAACTGCTGCATCACTCTCTTTTTTATTAAACGTGAGTCGTGTTTTTCATTATTTGTGTATCGTCATGCAATTTGTAGACGGTCAAAAACGTAAAATATCACATTATACCTCAAATATGCGACTGATATTTTTATATTTTTTATGGTTTACCATTGCAGTTAATTATATGACAGATAGCCAATTACGCAGTTTTAAGTTTAGTTATTAGACGTTACAGTCAAGATACCATCAAGCCGTTGAAAAATTCAGCCGATAGATTGTAAGGATTACCTTTCCTCGATAGTTGTTTCAAGGAGACTGTAATTTAAAATGGATGTATGCAACTGCCGATCCCAAAGAAATAAAAAAAAATTCAGAATTTTGACTGAGAGTTAAAGTTCAATCCATGAGCATTAATTCATTTCACTGTGCTTTTAAGTTCTCAGTTTCAGAGTAACAGCTTTAAAATACTTGCCGGAGTTTATTTCCTGAGCGTAATGCAAAACCTGTCGCGTAGATGCACCAGCTGGCGTATGTCCGATTATCACAGGAATCATTGTCTGGAAAGAGAGAAACAAGTTTAATGGAAAGAGGAATAAAATATAATAATAGTATCGTCGATTCGCTTGGAAATTTAAAAAAAGTCGTTGCATGACGGCTTTTGAGATGTGGGTGTGGAGGAGGACGGGAAAAAGTGAATTGACATAAAAGGTGAGTAAACAAAGAAGCCTTCTGGGAGGGGAAGAATAAAGGTCATCTAGCAGAATTCCCAAAAAGGCAGGAAAATTTGTTACTGGGCTTACTGAGTGGCGGTGGAATGTTGAAGGCTGTGATAGAGGTGAGAATGTTGAGCAAGTCAGGCAGAGGGAGGAAAAGAATGAGCACGTTGGAAGGAATGAAGGGTGGAAGAGAGCATGCGAAATGGAAAAATGGGTTGTGGTACTTTAGGATGTAACCAGTCATTCAGTGTCATTCTAGCGATCTAGCAGTGTTGCACAAAAAAAACTACCCTAACTATTTGAAAATGTTTAATTAATTTAAAAAACTTTTTTTTTGTTTTCAAAATATTCAGGATGATACGGAGCCTTAAAAATGTAATAGGGATCCATTGGAGAAAGTATTAATCAAGGAATCAGGTAACAGATAACGAGATGGAGGGTGGCAGAAAGTATGTGGAGTGTAAAGTTGGTTTATTTTAATATACGAAAATACCGGATTTATTGTCGTGCCAGGTGGGGCATACTTAGCTGTGTGACGATGTTTAGCCCCCTGTTCAATCCAAAACCTACTTTGAAGAGGAGACTACTGCTAATAATATTCACGAAAGGCTTAGGTCCGATGGCCATTTGAAAACAGTCAATCTGCTTTTATAGAGCATTTGAATAAGTTTATAGAACATTTGAATCAATATATTTAGTCAGATGGTTCGGCTTAAACTAAGGATGCATTTTTGAAACGTTAAATCCCCTTCAGAATAATATTACCGTTGCCCGGTTGGCGAAAAAGTACTGTCCTTCCCATTCTTCCTTTATTGGTGATCATTTTCATTTATTTATGGACAACTACTCCGAACCCTTCTCTCTGGTCCCCCGACTGTACGTATATTCCAAATGGATCCGTTCCAATGGTGATAAATTTTTTCCTCTCCGCAGAACTTAAACGTTCCCAACCCAAGCATTTTTAATATTTCCTCGACCCTTTAAATCAGCATTGCCGTGAGGAGCCTCTTCACGTGCGAAGGTTTCTCCTGAAAGTGCTCGCTTCAGCGAGGGGGAAACGTGCACCAGAAAACACTCCAATGGCAGCCAGCTCTAGAGCTACCTCAGCGCCTGTTACATGCACCGTCGTAACTTTTGCGTTCCAACTGCCTTCTCCGTGTAGTCCCCACCTTCTATCCTTCGCCCATTCTTAAATAGTGGTTGCATTCGTTGGGAAACCTACCTCGTTCAACTGCTTGGAGTCAAAACCGCAGATGAGGAATATTACGTCACTGCACAGGTTCTGCGTGATGGCTTCGTCTTTGCATAGGGCGTTCCCCAGGAAACCGTAAAGGTCAATGCTGGGGAAGAACTGGTTGATTCCCATAAATTTGGTGATCCACTGAAAAAAAAGTTCAACGAGAAAAATCTCATTCTGGTTTCATTGGCGTGGCATGACACCTAATCTCAGGGCTGCTAGAGGAATTGTTCATGTTTCAAGTGATTCTAAAATTATTTTGATAAGTGTGTAAGTCTAATTTTCATAAAATATCATTTAAAGTCGTTAAATGTACATTTATACTATAATGCAGGTATCATTGAATTTGAGAAAATTTTTCGAATATGCATCAACATTAAAATTTACGGGCTTTCATGAGGTTATAAAGAGAATAAGGTAAAGATGGTATGAGTTTTCGCATTTAAATAGGAAGTAATTCGTTTTTTTTCCGCGGATTAGTTTCCGTTAGGGGATAGATTTCTCTGTATTCCGCATCTGCAGGGCCGACTCAGCCATAATCGGTTTCTGATGACGCAATAAGACAGTGAAATATGTCGTGCCATCAGGTAAATGGGAATGATCTGCGCAATGCACAAGAGCAATGACTTGGCTATGGCTACTGGAATAAAATTTTAGACACTTTCGTTAGCGTTAATAGTTGTCCCCCAACTCTGCGAGCCCCTAGAGAATCATCTGCGTCAAAATCTTTAGTGTTCGGTACTGGGAGTAACTGAAGAGTGGAAATCATGGAACAGGAAAAATTTGACGCAGAAGACGCTGGGAGACGACTGTTTATACTGGCCTAAACTTACTTCATTTCTTTAACATTCACCTTTTGTCAATTAATATTTTTTTCTTTCATGGAAAAGCATTTCTGCTCTCCTTCCCTAACCGTCGTTGCCACCGTCTTATCACGCTCTTTAAAACGGCGTTGGTTTCCATTTAATCTGTTAAAACAAGTGTCATTCCCAGACAAAAGACTCGGAAGGAAATGTGTGGTGGATTTATGGTAAATTTAAATTGAGTTGCTTTCTCCACACCGCGAAGTGTGGGTGAGAATCGAGAAGCATTGCCTCGTGTCTCACCTTGATCTCGTCGACAAACGGAGCCAAGAGACGCATCGGGGATCTCACGCCGTCCATGAAAGCGACGGGTGCCAGCGAGAAGTGCGCCCTGATCTTGCTGTTGTATTCCGGCCGAAGGGATCCCATGACGTAGAACATGGTGGTGCCCATGGAGTGACCAATGTAGAACATGTGCTCCTCTCCGGTTTGCGAGATCACGTAATCAATCTCAGCCGGCAGGTCGTACACGCCCATCTCGTTCCAGCTGTGGGAAATATTTAGAGGATTGAGGAGCCGTCCCCCCCCCCACGGGTGTTTTAAAATTTCACCGAAATATATGAAAGCGAGGACGCTTGGGTTGTTTTAGGGGATGTGTCCGGGAAGGCACTGATGGAGTTCGGCTTGGGGATTTTATATATTACGTCACTTTTTTTTGTCTCAAGTGTCTTCCGTTGTCTTACTTCCATCTGCAGATATTCATCTATTGCCACCTATTGGTGAGGGGGATAGGAAATATAGATTCTCCGTTAAAAAGATAAATGTGGGTGTGAAAGTAATATATGGGTTCCTGGGTAGCAATATGACAAACTCCTTTGACAAACTGGCAAGTCCATTGGAGGCTCTAAATATTATTATTTGTATTGGAGGTCACCTGATGTGCTCGTACTTTAGGTTAAATATCAATTAGTGAATGGTAAAACAGTGCGGAATAGGATTTTTTTTAACATTCATTTATTGGTCGCTATTTCCGACCAGACGCTATTATGGAAAGATCAACGTGAAAATATTGATACGAATATTTAAAACGTTATAGGATAAGAAATCCGTATAAGCTCAAAAGAAATTAAAATACCTAATAACATTTGCATCGAATAGAAAAATCAAAACGATGCTGTCGGATTATGGGCACCTATCGTTGTTTTTCCATTGGGGCATTATAGAAGAGCTGAGTAAAAGAAAAAATAGTGCCCTCAAAATACACTGGAAATTCTTCTTAAGGTAAGACAATTGTTTTCCTAATTTTCTTACTGCTGTGCCTATTTACGTCTAAAATAATTCCCAAATGCTAGAAAATGAAATCTTCATAACATCAAAAGTTGTTATCTTGCGCAGGGCCCTGGATGCCTCCATCTCTCTCTCTCTCTCTCCTATGCCCTTCAATTCCCTGTAGCCTCCTTCTCCTTTCATATCATCTTCCTTATCCCTCTTTTCAGTTGCCCTTCCACCGTTCCTCCTCGCACATCACGTAACAGACATTCCCTCCTCAACACATGCCCAAACCATTTCTTCATTCTGTATAAAATGGTTTTTATATCAGCTTTCTTTGTTACCCTACCCGTTTCAATACTTCCTCGTTTCTAACCTTGCCAGACCACTGGACGTTAGGCACTCTCCTCCACATCCACATTTCTAACCTCTCTATTCACTTTATTTCCCTTCCCATTGCCGTCAAAGTTTCCCCACTGTGCATAAAAGCACTTGACCATTCTCTCCCTCATTTCCTGATATGATACCTATTACTATTTAATAACATCCTTTATTTTCTAAAACCTTCCTTTGCCATGACAATTCTTGTTTTAATTTCTACTACACTCTGTCAAGAAATAGAAATCCTCATCCTGGTCAAATTTACACTTTCCTAATTTAATATGAAATTAAAATTTTTCAATGACTTGATCCACGGATATTATGTCTCAATCATGCCTATTGTAATTTTTAATCGGATCTAATTTCATGTTAAATTTAACTATTCTGTTTCTTCAGAATTTCACCATTGTGTTTCATCTAATCTTCATCCCATGCCTCTTATGCTATTTCTGTAATGTGCTCAGAAATCATTGAAAAGCCTTGGCAAGCAGTCTCTTATTCAAGCTGAATACTGAAGTAATGAACTCCCCTCCTAATGGCTTCCATTCTCACCACCAGTCCTCCCCATAATTTCCCGACCGCTTTCACGCACGAGCACGCAAGTACGAGTGATGATGGACAGATCCCCGTGCCCATCACTAATCATCCTGATTCTCCTATGAACGACATTAACTTTGGAGCATTTTCTATTTCGAAGCACTCACCTGAAATCCCAGTATTCGTCCTCCGTCTTGCCGACGATCTTATTGGAGTAAGTGTTGCCGCGAGCGTTTCCCATCCACACGTCATATCCGGCATCTGCGAGGATGTAAGCTGGAGAGAAACACAGATGTTAACCATCAGGTACCTACTCAAAAAGCCGCCGTCGAGCCAGTGCAGTTAATTCTTTATTATGCTTGGTGTCTCACTTTTAACCAGCTGACGAACTTAGATATTTTTATTTAAATGCGAGGAATTTCACGGTGAGAGACATTCGAAACCTTGATTTTCGGTCGAGTCCTAGGGCCATAATTGAACTACTGGGGTGCCCGCTTCCGCCATGAACTTCGACATGCGTTTAGGGAAACAAAATGTTCTGGAAAATCACCATGTAATGAAATTCATACCGTATTCGTACGAATATAGTCCAAGAGTTTGAAGTAAATGTTTGAATCGGGGGCTTGTCCCGTTCGCTAGGGACCGATAAATCCCTAGGATTTTTGCCCTTAGTGCTGGTACCTATGATTTGCACTATTGAAACTGCTTAAAAATTACCGGTGTCCGGTTCTGTTCTGACCTAGACACCACAACCCCAGCTTAAAATAAAATTGGTCGTACCCTCGGTCCAATGATTTTTCCACTGTGAAATTTCTCGCATTTGAATTCGCGGAATCACAGGGTGACCCCGTTAGAGTCACTGTTTCGGAATTTCCCTTAGTTTATTTTTGTATTCTTTCCCCTTTTACTTTCGGACGGGGTGTCCACTTTACCTAGTCCTTTCCCCGGTCCCATGATGACCCAGTCGGAGGAGCTACAGAAGAGTCCGTGCTGCAGGAAGACGACAGGCCGGCCCTTGCTGGGCTCCTGGTCGATCCCGTGCGGTATCCTGTGCATGTTCAGGTGGTACCCGTCTTCCGTCACCACCTCGTGGACCTCGATCGGATAGCCGTAATATGCCACCAATTCGGGCTATATCGGGGAGAAAGACGAAGAAATTTTGTTTTAGGATTTCCAATGGTTTCTGTTTGATGTGGAGCGTAGGGGGTGGGAACGAGGTTGGAACTCGGTCATCAATACTAGAGGACGGGCGTTAGTTGGAGAGTTTCGAGACATCTTTGTGGAGATAGATGGAAAAAGTGAAATGGACGGAAAGGAAAACGAAATAAGAAGAACCAGCCTGGGGGAGATGAAGAGATAAGGCTTTTGAGGGTAAACCAAAGAAGACAGGAAAAGTGGACCCTGGGTGTACTGAGTGGCAAAGGATTGTTGGAGACCTGGGCTGGGGGAAGAATGTTTGTTAATAGAGGGAAATGGAGGAAAATATCTTGTATATTGGACGATGTGAACGGTGACATAAAGTACGTGGAACTGAAGAAAGGATCAATTTAGTGTATAGCCATGCGATCTTAGTGTCATTCTACTTTATTTTGACAATTCTTGGCCAATATAAGTGCTCTCAGAATTATAAACTATAGTTGTTGATTTCCCTTAGGGATGTTTGTTTTAATTACAATATCTGGGATAATATTGTTTAAATATATTGTGACAACCAAGTCATTCCACTATCCTTACGCCTGAGGTCATATCGCATCGTAAATTTATTCACGAAAAATATCCAAGACATGAATATTTTCTGTATACAAAAAAACAAAGATGAAAACGCAAAATCTATTTATTACCAAGATCCTAAACCGCTTGGGATTAACCAATGGGAGCGTTTCCCAAAAGGGTGACAAGATTTTGTTTACACTATGGTGGAATTAATTTCTTTTTCGATGTTTCCAGCTGATAGCAAGCAATTCTTTAATTAAAGGTTACCGATAAAGGACCGTTATCGAAATCTCTCGGCCGCCTCTTGATGATGAACCACTTAAAAGTAATTTTAACCGAGCCAGTGGATCCCACGTGATATATCGGGTATTTAGCTTCGCATCCGTCCCCTTCAAAACCGAAAAGAGTTTGAACGATGATGGCAACGAATGATGATACAGCACCGCTCACAACTCACAAAGGTATCCAGCTACGAATCGAGTAACGCGGTAACGTGAATTTCCTTCACTGCAAATCGCTAACGTCCTGCTTGAATTACCTTCAGTTATGTTTTTTCACACAAGTCCGCTGTGCATCAAGGTGGGCACAATTCACATCGCGTTATTTTCAGATATCACTTGATGTGCGTGCTATTTTCCGGCGATACCTGGTGGAAGGGAATCATGACTAGATGAAACACTTCGTGTTTACAGATGAAAAATATTTAATTCACGACCGAGTTTTCAAAGCAGAGCGTCATCAGGTTATGACGACCCTATGCGTTGAAACCTAGATTGCGAATAAAATATTTTTCACGTGGAAATACCAAGTATTTCATTAATCCGTCGTTCGAATGCCACGTTACGAAGGCTCTTCTCTTCGCCTCTGATCTGATTTTCCAATGATCTCCGTCTCTCATCCAGGGTGTGTCATAATTCCTTCGCAGTCAACCTTCGGGTTGATTAATATGGTCTGGTTTCATATCGAATTATTTCTTTGGAAAATTTCATATTGTTTTCTACACATTTTTATTGTTGTCTATTTTTTTATTGTTTTCTACACATTACACTGACTTAAGTGTCGCTTTCTATTCTACTCCCTCCCTTCCCCAAAACTGATAAGCAACGCTGGGCCCGTTTGGCGGAGGTTGGAGGGATGACTTTCTCGCCTCTATTGAGGTTCTGTTGTCCCCTGGACCCATTGAGAGACCGTAGAGTCTGCATGTGGTAGGGAGGTGATATGTGTGAATCAACGAAACGCATCGAAGAGCTCCAGTTTAGGTGCCTCGAGGCTCGCGTCGGAGCTCCCCATTCATTACAATCTAATCATCATCCCCTCTGTCCGGGGTCAGAAATTGCCATCCCTGTCGAATTAATTAACTTACGATCGACGCGACGTGATGGAGATCCCGAAAAAGTTTGAAAATGACCGTAAATGACTAACGAAATTATTCTCTGTGCACTCACCGTAGTCATTTCGATGTCGGGGAGAGGGGCTTCTCTGACGTGGTTCGGCCTCGCGGACACTGCGAGGAAGGCCATGGCCAGGAAGGGCAAAAATCCTCCGGTCGACATCTTCTCGCTCGACGTTCTTCAAGAGCGGGCGCTGGAAGTGAAAACGGGGTGCTCTGCGCTCCTACAGAGGCCAACACCCAACGTTTAACCAGTTTGATTCCATGAGCTCCGCTCCCCTGGCTTTTTATACCGACTCCGGGCATGATTAAATTTCCGTTGACCCATCTCCGCCTCGCCTAATGGTCAGTCACATCTTAATTAATAAGTACGGAAGATAAGATTGCAACGGGACGTTTCATAAATGCATCTCCGAAGTCGAGAACGACCCCCTCGACTGGTTAAATGTATCAGCCCGGCGAACACAAGATTCCTTTTAAAAAGCTCTCAAAAGGAAAAGATTTCCTACTGAGATTTTTCAACGATTTGATTATTCCCCGATATTCCTCCACTGATTGAGATCTGCTCGCGAAAATGCAAGTTGAGTTTCGTCACAGGCAATATGGTCTCGATAAGGTGTTAATGGACGGCTTCGTGGAGCGAATGTTTACAGCATCCACATTCACCTCTATCTTTGCCTGGCGAAATCGCTCTTTGGTAGATAAAAATAATTTCACAACTGGGATTTTTTTCTATTTTAAACGAACGAATGTTCATGAGTTCAGTTACGGATCATGAATCCTCAAGAAGGCGTTTTTTTCGTATTCTGGGGGTAGTTATGTATGATTATTTGTCGGAGATTTAATGAACTGTTCTGGTTTAATGGTGATAGTGATTTTTTTCATGCGACAGTTCGCGGTGCACGGCCGTTACGACGGTTTTAAGTAAAAGATGCAATTTGGAAGAAATGTGTCGAAATCTCCAGTGTCAAACAGCTGCATCGATATGTAGCTTATTGTTTAGTGATGGAGAAATTGGGGTAAGAAGTAAAAAAAATCATCTATGAATGAATCGATATTTTATTACTTCTTCTCCTAAACCAGTTGCCTACTTTGGGGAAACGTTGGGCACGTTCTTGTTCCATGTATGAGCTAGATTATGTGTTTTAGGAACTTATCTGCGTACACGAATGTCCCCAAAGGGTTAGCGTACACGTAGGGACTATATCACGTGCATGCATACTCTCCGTTCCGTAACTGCACGATTCGAATTTGAAAATCAATGCAAAATTCCTAAGCCTGAACCTCAAAAAACAACACCTAAGACTTGGCAAACAGTCCCAAGGATTTTAGAGATAAATATATTGATGTGTCACATATCCCATTCTGCATTTAATTTTAATTTAGTAATATTGGAAATGAATTTCACAACTATTGGTGTAGCGTCCTTCGGAGTGGAAAAAAGTTTATCTTTTGAAATTTATTTTGCTTTTATATTCGGCGATGTTTAGTGACGTGAGGCGGCAAAAGTGAATCAATTTCGCTGGAGATTTTCTCACGACTTCTGCTGAAATTGTAAAAATTGTTAAAGTTTATATGATCATTCCACGCTAATATTTTCAATCCCAAATCACGCTTTCTGAATCAAACCATTTTCGAGAAACACTACCGCCATGTAAACGCAGGGGTACCGTTTCACTCGAATACTCATCCGACTGCAACGAAGGAGGGAATATCGGCATAATTTCGGGTTAATAAGACGGAACACACAAGCCATTGAAAAAAACATAAGTGTTTAATCATTGAGAATTGCCATCAGGAATTAAAATAAATGAGAAAAAAATGAAGGTAATGAGGTACACATGACATAGGAACCTTTTGGTAGATATTAAAGTGGGAGGGTCAAAACTTGAGGGGCTAAAACATTTAAGCTATTTAGGGTGAGTTTTGGACGAAAGACGGCAATGTTGTTAGGAAGTTGGAAGAAGAATCCCATTAGGTTAGGATGCTTATGCGAGGAGGAGAGGCTTTATGACAAAGACCTTGGGCAAGGATGTAAAGAAGAGACTAGTAAAGACGTTGA
>LYUA01002521.1:165009-175765 GCA_002093875.1 Calopteryx splendens
CCCCCCCCCCCCCCCCCCCCCCCCCGTCCGAATTCCCCTCTCAATGTAGCTTATTCTTTATTATACTTCGTATTTTGGAGTCAGTGTTTTATGTCCGACAAGAGGTAATTCTTGGCGTTTCATTTTGAACAAGTAGAGCTACTGATTGCATTCTAAGTTATTCTAAAACAAATTCATCCCCGTAGCGTGAAACCTAGTGAATAAAAAATAAAATTAAAATTAATTATTCCATGCACTAACGGGGGAAAAGCAGGGGTATTGTTAGGTGCAGGAAATATTTTAATGGTGACAGCGGGACGAATGGGTTCTCCTGATCACCTTAAACAAAAATCAAAACCGGCACCGTTACACAATGTTTTCATTCGATGGTTGTTCTGACATTAACAGCTTTTACGAGCTCGGCATGCAGGCTCTAGTTCGTCGTTAGAGGTAATGAATGCATAGCCACGGCGGTGACTATGTTGAAACATAGCGTTTTTGTTTCCAAAAGTGTGCTCTATAGGTAACTATTGGTGCTATTTTGCTATTTGTACCTATCTACTGTCGTTTTCGATTAAATAAAAGTAAGAGGCATGAATTTCGGAACGGCACCTAAGCGAAAGAGCGATCGATAATCAAGGGATAAATGAGAAGAATCACGACAGGGGAAAACGATGAAGAGACTATCGGGAAGGCTACCTCCACCAAGGGTATTGTTTAACATTCTGTTCATTAAAATGATAGTGCCATTTGCGGTTCAGCTGATTCTTTCTTGGACTGCTCGGTTTCGTAAAAGACACTAAATGGCGTTGCCTGAAAGTAAAAAGAAATCCATACCTTGGAACTTAGTACGATTAGGTATCGTCAATGGGATTTGCATGGGAAGGGAAATAGGGCGGAGCCTACTAAGGAATTTGGTCATTCGAGCGACGTTGGCTTCGGTCGTTTTGTCATTTTATGTCTTCCTATTCCTTATATATATCAATTTTTACACATTCACACGGCATATATTAATAAACAGTGATCCAAATTTCTTGTTATTTTGTGTTTATTTTGTATTTATCAACTTTTTTGCATTTTTCTTCGCTGAAATTGAGTGTTTGTTAAATTATTTATGGGTCACGATGGTTTTCTTTGGGGATGAATATTCTTGTAAGGGAGATAGGTTGTAATGGTAGTTATTTTACAAGCCTATACAAAAGGGATCGGCTCATCAAAACTCGCATATGAATGGAGTTCAATTCTTGCGACAGTGAGATACAGACGAAGTAAAGTTTTCAGGGGCAGCCCAAAGAGGAGATGAATAAAACTGGAAAATAAACAATAAGAATGTTGAATAGAAACATAACTGGAAGACCATGTAGTACAGCGGAGATTATCAGGAAAATTGACGAGAGAAGGAAATGAAAGAATGTAAACCTAGAATTATGATGAAGGACGGACAAAGAGTTAAACAATGAAATCAGGCACGAAACAAAGCAAAAGAAAGTGGTGGAAAGAGCAGTGTGAGGACATCCAGAATTTACAGAGCCAGGGTGAAATGAGTGCGGACTTAGGTACGGAAAAGCCGTGTACCTAAACTATTACAAGTACACAATGAAAAGTGTTAATAGAAGCAGAAGAGTTTCAAACGAGATGGAATGAATACATAAAAGTTAAAGGCATTAGACAGACCAGTGAGCTTGGGCATAGAAGGAAAAAATAATGTGGAAAGGATATCCTAGTCCCAGGCATACTAGGTTTCGAAATAGAGAAGGAATTAAAGAAAAGGAAATCGAACAAGTCTGTGGGGTTAGATAATATTCCTGCAGGATTATCAAAGGGTTTAGGAAAACATGAAAGAATGAGTTTTCACGGGGTCGATCGCAGCATTTAAAAGGGTTGTATGTGGCCAGAAGACTTTGTTGGATCAGTATTATTCCAATCCTAATAAAGGGGAAAACAGCAGTATGTGAGGACTATAGGACAATTTCATTTCGCCCTCCTCAAAGGTGGTACTGAGGATATCATTAATAAGAGGATGGAGAAGACGGCAAACGAATACTTAGGAGAATATCTGTTAGGGTTTAGGAAACTTAGCGGCATACGTGGGGTCAAGGCAACAGTGTGGTCAATGATAGTAATTAATTGAGAATATAACCAGGATAAAGTTGCTTACTTCGTTCATTTCGAGGCGTTTGGCAGAATTAATTAGAAACAACTAATGGATGTATTGCAAGAGATAGAAGTAGACTGGAGGGATAGTTGACTTGTAATAGGAACATGTATCTCAGATGGCAGAGGTGAGGATAACAGGGGGCTGGAGGCGTCCCCCGTGGGTCACCTCTGTCTTAGGGTGGTGTGATAGGAATGGACCGAAAATCAATGAGATGAAAAAAAAAATGAGATTCTCAAAATAATAGAAAGCCTAAGATAACATTAAACTGGGGGGCATTAACTTGAGTATGCGGAACAGCTCACCTACCTAATAAATATTTTGGACAAGGATAACAAATTTTGCTGAAAGAGTCAGACCCTTAGCTATAGCGTCAAAAATCCCTTCCATCCAATCCCAACGAGCATGCGACGGAAGATGTAAACGACTGAAGTGACGAAAGTAATAAAATGGTAATGTATGTCACAATGGTAGGTACTGATGTATACTTTACCTAGAGCGTGGTCCGGGCCAGTTATGATCCAATCCGTTGAGCTGCATAGTATTCCATGCGCCAGAATAACAGCCTTCCTCCCAGGCCCTGTGCAGTTGGTTGTGCCGATTATCCTGAATAGGCCAAGTACGTAATTGTCCAATGTAGTGACTTCATGCTTCTCCACGGTGTAGCCGTGCCACGCGATCAATTCATCCTGGTGAAAGAAAAGTATGCACATAGGTATATTTGGACTAAAAATGGGAAAAGGAACATACCTTGTTGCTATGTTTTCAAATATTATTTTTTTTGTATGTCCTGAATGAAATTTTAAAGCGAAATACATGCATTATAAATCCTTATAACCCCTCTGAATTCTCGTTACGTAAATATGCCTGGGTGCACATTTATCTACCGCTGAGTGCGAAATTCAGGAGAATACCATGGTGTTAACGTTAAAGCCATGCTTTGGGTATGAAATGCATAGATCTGCAATTTCGACGGTCTCAAAGGTTCTGTTTATTCCCTCTTGAGGCGAAATTCTGATTTTTTTATGCATTCGATGAAGTATTTTATACAGCACTGAGACATAGAATTAGAAACAGCGTCATCAATTTGCACAGATTTCCTGGTGTGGATGCATGTTCATACCATAACTTGGTAACCACGAAGTGCAATGAAAGGCAAGAAGGTGACAGGCAATGGCAGACAAATGATTAGATGGATGAATATAGAACCAGTAACCGGTACGAAAAGAAAGGAGTGCCAGAAAATAGTTGAGAGAATACTGAGTGACAGTGTAGGGACGGTATTCTGTATAGAAAAGGGGGCAGGGGGACATCTCATAAGAACGTATAACGGAAGCTGAAAGGAAAACAATAGGGAAGGTAGACAGAAAATGAAACCATGCATGAAAGAAAGAAAACCATGGATTACAGAAGAGATGATAAGGAAGATGGAAATGGACGTACCGAGAGATAAACAATGAGCGAAGGTTAGAAACAGATAAGGAAAAATAAACGTGGTGGAAAGAGTGGTGACAGAGACAAGGTGAAATGGCTGAGCTGTAGAGGAATGTAAACTACCATCAGGTAGTAAGAAAGGAAAATTCTTGCACACTGTTGAAGATACAGCAGAGAAGTACTAATAGAAGCAGAAGATATTCAGGCCAGATGGAAAGAATACATGAAAAAATTAAACTGTAAAGAAGACATCAGATCAGTGAGTTTGATCTTAGAAAGAGAATATGATTCTAGCTGGCAGTGGTAGGCAGGGGGCTAAGACAGGGTTGCCCGTTATCACCGGTGCTTTTCAACGTATACGTGGAGGGAATGGTAAGGAAGGATTGGGAAGAACTAGAGATAGGAGTGTAAGTAGATGGGGAACTAATCATATCAGTCAGATTTGCGGAGGATCAAGCTTCAGTCAGCCAGTCAGCTAAGGGGTTGCAATCATTGCTGAGCTCACTACAGAGCCAGTGTGTTAGGTGTGGAATGAAAATAAATGAGAATTAAACGAAAGTAATGAGATCCTCGAGACATAGGAAGCCTAATGTTCGCTCGAAGGTTTGCGCGATGTGAATTATATCATCTCGGCGTGATTCCTGGGTGTACACCACGTTTGCTTACTAAAATTGACAACAGTTTTAACGGCATTCCAACTGGGGTCTTCAGGTCGAAAGTGAAGCTTTTTAGAGAGAGGAGAAAACTGGTGAAAAGGACCTTAGGCAAGAATGTAAGAAAAAGACTAGGGAAGTCGTTGATATGAAGTGTGGTTTTGTATGGCTCGGAAGCTTATTCATTGTGGCAAGATGACAAGCATATGTTCAGAGGTTTTTGAAATATGTGTAAGTAGACGGGTGGAAAAAGTGAAATGGGTGGAAAGGAAAACGAACGAACAATTTTTAGGCATGATATTGGAGGTGAGAAGGCTATTGGGAGAAATTTAAAGAAGGTAGGAAGAGCGATTGCAGGGTGTATCGAGTGGCAAATGGATTGTCGAAGACTGTGACACGATAGAGGGGGGGAGGCAGAGGTACAAAAAGATTAGACATGTTGGGTGGAATGAAGAGTGGCAGAAAATATGCTAAGAAAATAAGACTTCGGATGCATAGCGGATGATAGTTTAAGGCCTCCACCTAGGTCGTGACTTAAAATTATATCACGCGAAGAGTGGAACTTTGCTGCAGTTAGTTAGATTTCATTGAGGAGATACTCACCGTTGCGGGAATGTTGTCTTCATCACCGAAGGCCTCCGCGTGTCCGAAGACCATCAGGACCAAGAAAAGGTTTCTCAAAATCTTCATCGCTCCTAGGTGATCGGAAACGAGTGAGTGATTAAAACATGAACATGATAAATTAAGAAATTTCATCATCAAACGGGTTAAAAAAACATTTGGTTAAACGTGCGCGTGAAGGACTGTTGAAAGGATTTATTGGGATTTCCGCGTCGACGATTTCGAATTTTTGCCAACGTTTGCCAACTCTGTTGAAGACTTTGTCACAGTGGAAAAACATTCAAAACTCATCCGAAGTCTACAGCAGAACGTTAGTGAAAATTCCAATCTCGACGCGGAAAACCCAACAAATTCTTTTAACACCGATGACCCGCGAAAGTTTTAAATCGATTGTCACGAAGGACTGCTCAGCCACTCACCAGGCAAGGAAAGACGACCGTAGTCTGGAATCGTGGAAACCGTTCTGAACCTTATCCTTTGTTTCGTAGATCGCAGGTTAGCAACACGTGTTAGAGTGACTAATATCGACTCCCAGGAAATTTGCTCGGCGGAAGGCCCCACTGTGAATAATCCCACCGTGGAGCCCCAATTGTTTTTCTCCGATTAGGTCCTTGGTCATTACCGCCCGTATTTCTGTCAAGAGCCAAAACAGCATTGTCTTCCGCGCGACAAAGGGAAATCATTCCGCGTTTAGGGATGACGTCGCAATCCTAACGAGGCGTAGCCTTAAACCGAGGGACCCACCCCCTTCCTCGAGTGACCGTTAATACCTTTTTGCGCACAGCTGTCCTCCGCTTATCAATCCATTGTTCCAGGAAAACGTTCACGGAGTTATTATTTTCGTTTTCGTCCACGTGCGGTTTATGAACTTGCCCGAACACTCGACGGAAGAAACACTTGATAGTAGTCGGATAAAATGTTATTTTTCATCCTATTTAAAGAATTTTCGATCCTTTGCATTATTATGAAATAATGAATACCTTCGCTCTTTTGAATTTTACTATTATTATTCACTCCATCGTGCTAGGCGAATCACCTGTATGTAGATCTGTAGCAGTTTTGTTCCTAATTATACAATTTATGACAGTTATTTATCATTTCAGTATTGCAATTAATCTGAGTTACAAACCGGCAGGCCCGGGTTCGATTCCGGGTGATGCCTCAGACGGTTCAGGGAAAGGAACTGTCCTCCCTTATTACTCTGTTGATGTGTGAATTTCACACGNNNGAAAGGAACTGTCCTCCCTTATTACTCTGTTGATGTGTGAATTTCACACGCCGGCCGTTGGGCTTAGTACTGGGTGAGCTCTACCCTCACCTACCAAAGCGACCTTTGGGTGTGATAGTTATTTTATGCTTCCATAATCGGAACAGGTAAAAGAAGGGGACATAGAGACATAAATTTTCAAAATTATGTGATTATTATAATCGCATTATTTGATCGTCAACCTTCACCTTCGGGTAGATTACTTTGAAATTTTTAATGGTAATTAGTGCTGATATTAGACGCGATGTGTGTGTGGAGACAGAACATGAACATCGCTGATCTCCGAAAGACTATGGGCTAAAATATACCATGCTAATGCAGAATTTTTGGGTAAATATTTATCGTCATTATTTAAAACTTCTGCTTCTGAGTTTTTTTCTCCTATGCTTTGAATAATTACCTCTCGATCGCACACTCTCCGAATTACGAAAGATCAGCCTCTCCCTAAATTCCGTATGAATACGGAGTGAGTCATAATATTCTTTAACCCCACAATCACTGGATAACAGGGACAGGGAAAAGGTCAGACTAAATTTTATACGAGATTCTCTCAGGTTATACTTAACAAGCACATTAATTCGAGCGTGATTTGACACAAAACTGGTAATTCAACGTTATAATCCTACGCGGCCATTGACTTCATCGAAACGCGATAAATTCGAGAGAAAGAGAAGTTGTGAAGTACATAAGAAGCTGTCCCTTTTGTATCTTCCCAAGGTTTCCAGAATCTTCTGTGTCTATTGCCTGCGTCTATGGCATTCAAAGTCTGTGCTACGTATGACCAACTTGTTTCTATTACCAACCATCACAAGTCTTTCTCCATTGGTATTTCCTTCTTTCAAATAATAGAATGTTATTTCCCTCCTTACTATCTCCAACCACAGGATTTCATTTTCCCATGATGATCACTCTGTCCCTCACTTGTGTTGAGAACTTCTTCAAGGTACTTCCTTTAGACACTCCCTTTACGTATTCCTATAGACACATCTTCTATCTCCTCTTAATGTTGACGGGAATACATTAACTATGAGATTATTTGCGGGTGTTCCATTCCATATAGCAAACAGTAGGTATTATTTCGTTGTACTTCCAAAGTTGGTAGCCTTAAGTAGGTATAAATTTTTCGCAATTATATGAATATTATTCATGAAAATTTTTATGGAACTTTTTATTCCCCTTCCTATTGAAGTAAGGGCATGATGGTCCAGTTACTGACCGGGGGGCCTGGTTTCGATTCCAGGTAATGCCCCTGAACACCTTCAGCTTCACCAAAACCATGCGATATTTTTCGGGTAACAGATCTTCCAGATAATCCGAAGGCGCTACTCATATAATAGCATTTAATAATATTAATATATAATAGGTGACGAAGAACATGGGGATATTTGATATCCCCTCTACCCTGAGTGTCTGAATATCACACGCCTTAGGGCTTAGTTGGCGAGCTTCTCCATCACCTATCAAACAAACCTTCGATTTGATCACTGTTGTTTTTTTGGTTTTTCAGCAAAAATAGACCGTAGTATAGGTTTGCAGACACTGGAGTTATATCCCATGCGTGGAAAAAAATGTATTTCCACTTGGATAAGCGAGACTTGGTGTGTAGACAAAATATTCCATGAAACCCTTCCCATATGTGTGTATGCAAAAAAACAAATTTGGTACTCTACATATTTGCGATTTTTTTAGAAAAAAAAATCACCAGCTGCCACAAAAATACCAAGAAAGCCATGAATAAACCAGTTAAAAGTGTAACATGATAAGGAATAAACTCGGTAAGGAGGCATCAAGAAGATGCTTGAAAAAACAGGCCTAATTGTGGTAGCTATTCATAATATGAGGCATGGGATTCATTTATACTATCTATATCTACATATTACCCTGCAAGCCACCGCTGGGGTATGTGGCAGGGGGTGAGATCACGCCAGGCATGCACTAAGGGCATAAAACTACTCAAAGGGGTCATGAATCGCATAAAGAGACACATGCAATTATAAGACACGATGCGTTAAGCGTCACATGCAAGCACTACACATGAAGGGTTACGTGCAACTTAATTATTGTACTCGAGTAATTGTTGACACATTCAGCTGATTTGTTCACAGCGGCGCGACACTTTCAGTTGATCATCTTGACCGATTGATGGCGCCAGCATGCAGGACTAAGGAGTCGTTCAAGTTTGTTTGAACTCAAGTTGCTGTGTTCCTTTTGGGGCTTCTTTTTCTGAGTGTAAAGAACACTGGAAAAAATTTAACTGCTTTTATTTATTTTTTTAATTAATTAGTTATTAAATGACACTGTATTCCGTAGTTTTTCTTAAATTCTTTTCGTTGAAATAGTATTTGCGCTCAAATACTAAATGACTCGAGCAATCTCGCGCTACATCACTTCGTATTGCGTATGTTATAAATGATCGTCCTCCTTAAGGTTTATGCGTGGTTCCCTTTCCCCTTGGGGAGGCTCAGTAAGGACTTGGAATTGCCGACATAGCCTCAGCATTGCATAAATATCGGCCCGAAATTTAATGTGTGCAATTTCAAATGTGTGCTCTACCTACCACTCCTACTCTTACTTTTCATTTCATTAACGAGAACACTTACATTCAAGCTAACCAACCAGTGATGGGCAATAGGGAAACGGGAAAATCCAACCAATCCATCAAAAGAATAAAAAACGAACGGTATAGTTTCATTTGAAAATGTGATACTCTTTGGTTGCTTGCTGTTTCACTTAATCATAATCTACATTACAGGTTACCCTACCAAATCAATGGTTAACCAAGCAGATTTGGCAAGGAGGGTTAAATATAACTAAGAATCTATACATATAACGAATAATCCACTACTGCCGTAAATCATCAATTGCATTTCGTAGACCCCGAGTCAGGAACGAATAACCAATCAGTTGAACGCTCGTTGTTGGATGCCAAGACATTAAGGAAGATGATAGGCGCCACTAAACTACTGCTCTAGTTGCATTTTGTTGATAGACTGCTGAGAAAACAATCTCATGATTTATATGCTGATTTTTTAAGCATGTCAATTTTTTTAACGTAAAATATTATTTTCATCTCAATGCTCTTGTTAATTATTTTCCCTTCATTAATATATCCGACATATTTAATTCACGAACCTTCAACTCTGCCTCTCAACCTGGTCGATCAGTTGACGGCATTGTGGAGCATTGTGACGGAATGGTACATCTACATGCATATGACCCTGGAAGCCGCCGCGAGGGAGTGTGGCAGGGGGTGTTATGCCACCTGCCATTAATGACCTTGATCATTACTACCACAAGCATACCCCTTACCATTTGACACACGAGATGCTCAAACTGTCATTTGTGTTTCCTACTTTTACGGTCACGAATTGGGATTCCTTACAGCTATCTGTTCGGCAGTCAATCTCTCTCGAATTCCTGTCGTGGTAGATCAGATATTCTCGGCAAAGCACGCATTGGGAGGACACCAAATGTTTGCGTCACAACCTCGTTGGTTCTCCATTCTTTTACTACATACAATTGGTCAATTGTCCATCGATTTCGTGACGTCAAAATTTCGTCATAGACGAGGATCGATTATTCCGAGTCCTTGCTGAAAAGCCCCCCCAGGACCACTCCCAGCGCGGGGGCGTCGTATTCAGTGGCAGGCGGGACGAGACTTGACTTCTAGAGAGTAATTAGGTATACGCTCGACTTTCCCATGTCCGAGAGAAAAAAAGCTCTGTGCGGGGAGGGTTCCTTGCCTCTCGCAAGGGTTCATCTTGTGTTACCTTGTGACACCACGTGCCAGTACAAATGCGAAAACTCGTGGAGGAGTTTCCACTCTCCCTAAGATTACGGCTGTAGGAGAACTCTTCCTCGCGAAAAAATTTTATGAAACTGCGTATACCTGAAATGCGGTTTTTATAGGACAAGGCATGAATTGCCCCTTTACCCGAGAGACTTAGATAATAGGATGGGCTAGTTCTTCTTCTCTCTTCCTCCATGGCGCTACAGCCCAAGTAGGCCTCTGACCTCCAGAACAATCTGCCTCCACTCTTCTCTATCTTCCGCGACTCGCCCCCATCTCCTGATCCCCAGTCATCTTAAATCAGCCTCCACGTCATCTAGCCATCGCATTCGTGGTCTTCCTCTGTTTCTCCTCCCCCTCCTGGTGTGCCATTGAAAACTTTTTTGACTGCCCTATTGCCCTCCGTGCGTTGTACGTGTCCAGGCCGACGAAGTCTTCCTTGTTCTATTACCGTTACGACGTCTGGTTCTCCATAGAGTTCATAGATTTCAGCATTTGTTCTTGATGGGCAGGTTGGCTGAGTGATTTCAAGAAAATCCGGTGGTGTCCTTGAACCAATGGATGGACAAAGAAGACTCCTATGTCGACATTTCTGTTATCAAAAGTGACCATCAACGGAGAGAGAAGTGCCGGGCAGAGTTCTTCTGCAAGAAGAAATGTCAATGCGCGAGCGAGCACTGTTCGCAGTCATGTGGTCACCTCTCCTCTCTCCCTATTGAGTTGAACGAAATATCGACATAGGAGTCTTCCTTCTCCTCCTTTTGACTCACGGAAATAACCTCATCCTCCAGAAACCAAGTGAGATTGATACACTCGATTGTGTCAGGCTTGACTACGTGGAAATTCATTATAAATGA
>LYUA01002523.1:61577-71998 GCA_002093875.1 Calopteryx splendens
TATATTTCGGTCAGCCTGGTGACCAACATCGGGGAGAGAAGGGTACCTACGTAGATTGCTCCACGTCATGGTCGTCTGGTTGGCTAAAATGTCGATAACGGAGGATTTTTGTACTTCCTTTATTACTTTATCGCCTAAGAAAATGTAGACTTTTCAGTTACCATTTATTTTGCTCTTCCTCGAGGTAAGGTCAAGGCGGAAGCCAGGTGGTGGGAGTGCGATTGGAAGAAGGGAAGGGGTGGGGGAGACACGAGGAGGAGGCTGGCTACACTCGGGACGGAGACGCGGTTAGAGTTCGCCCACGTCCGTCTGCACGGACTTCGGCGACGGCAGCATACCCCACTGTCTATAAGTATGGATTTTTTGCGACGCTATAATTTCCACTGGCCCACCTGCTCTGCCTCATCCCCCCCGTTAGAAACTTCCCTTCCGACAAACCGAAAATGTCCCTCCCCCACCACACACCCTCCGACCCGAAACTATCCACCTCCCGGCCCTCCCCCTCGCGTGTCTTCGCCTATATTAATTCATCCCCGGGATGATACAATGCAACCGCACTGGAGATGAAAGTTTTCACCGAGGTGAAGTGATCGTGGAACCTCTTTCGCTCTTCTCGATTGGGGCGCCTCTGGTAGTGTTGGCAGCTCAGGAGCATTTCCGTGGCCACTTGGTTTCATCATCACTTTCTCTTTCAAATCCTCAGTGCCATTTCACGATTTATGCTTTCATTCCGAGAGGTGAGGTAATAATCGCGCCGAAGAAATAAATACCTATGTGCCAGCTGGTGCATGATGGACAGGATCAACCCCCCCTGCCCATAGGCCCTTGCGGTTGTTATGAAGGCTGAGAAGGAGATGTAGAAGACGTAACATTTCATCCTGCAACATTAAGAGTGCGCGCTGCGTGCACTGAACGCCCAGCCAAACACTTCTTGAGGGATAGCTCAAAGTCCATTTATTAAAACTCTTACGGCCAACGAAAATACATTAGTTTCACGAGGTATAATTCAACGTATTATTCTCAATGGAATATATTTGTCATCTTCAGCATAAAGTTGAATTGAACCTATTGAATACCTCCGGCGTGAATATAAGAACATTAACATTTATGAGATGGAACTGGTCTAATAAATACCATGATTTTGGCACTCGTGTATTCTTTATATGTGCTTGCCAACATTTTCATGGAATATTTTTTTTGCTTTTTTTAATATTAAAGTATTTGCACACACGCATTTGTATTCGGAACGTTTTTTTCCCAAAACAGGCAAAATATTTTTTTTTAATTATATCCTGAATTTCCAAAACTACCTAAGACTTTGTCTGATGCCGGAAATTAAATTAAAAGTACTATTTCTATGTTCCTCGGCTTCTCGCCGATATAATTTTAGCCGTCGTTCCAACTAGAGAAATTATTTGAGTATGTGAAAGGAACTCGCTATCCGACGGATCAATTTTCAGCGTCGTACTCGTCGAGCAAGAGTATATTTCTACGTTTGTGATCCGCCCTAAAAAGTTCATCGGCTGTAGTGCGGAGGCTTTCAACGTCGTTGATGACTCTCTTTTTCGTGACATGAGAGATAGATGGATAGATAATCGTCTTTATTCGGGCGAAGTTTAGACCATAAGGTCCCTTCTTCCATTTAACCCTTCGTCTATTACATAAACATAAAAACAATAATAACAATAAAAGGAAATATAAAGCAATATTTGAGAGAAAAAATGGCAATGTGCATGTATGGGAAAATTCATATTAGTTTCTTTATTTGTTTTCTACATTAAAACACCCTTTTTGCTAGGGAGTTCAGTCATGAAGACCCTAGTAAAACACACGCAGGAAAACACCCACACAGAAGGGAGGTGTGAAAAACCAGCTAAAACCCTACAGGATAGTGAAAAATACATATAGTACAATAAAAAAATATATAGTCGAGTACAGTACAGTACAATACAATAGAGTAATACATAATGGTCACCTCCGCAAAAATCCGCAATTCCACATCCGTGCAGCAAGTGAGATTCAACGGCAGAGTGGCTTTTTAAGTTTCATGACCGATTTCATGTGAAACCAATATTTTTTTTATGCAGCATAATGATCAATTTATGTAATTTTGACGTTTGTGTACTTAATAAAGTTTATACTTTCAACAAGTAAATGACCCTAAGATGTGTTTGGTGAGAGGAATTCCTAGAAATAAAATAAAATTCCTGTCGTGCACTATACTTTGAAATTATTTTTATAGTCTTGCAAGTTTGCAAATGCAGGTTAATCTACGGATGTCTTTACTCTTAGTATTATTAGTAATAATAGTTTTTGGGGGAGGGTAGAGGGTATTTTGGTAGTGGTGGGATTTTCAAAAAATGGAGGTAGGGTGGAGAGAAACCTATGCATGTTTAAGGTCCCATCCGAGGGACGGAGGTCTTGCAGTGCTCTCCACAAAGTACCCTATTAGGGATCTGGGTACCGCTGAAAAATCCCGCATCTCTGGGATTCGAACCCATTCCATTGGGGTGGGAAGCCATTGCACTGATCCTCACCAACCTGATCCCCTCCTTTACTCGCTTCTTTCTTAAATTCATCAAACTATAATGGTGTTTAAAATATTATTTGTGAATTTAACCGGCACTTTTTTTACTTATTCGCGAATTTTGTTATTAATCGTATATTTCTTTCTGCTTTCTGCTATTTCGTCGTTAAAATAAGTTTTATTACGCTAGAAATCGTATTTCTACGAGAATGGATCATTTATGTTTGCGTCATTAGAAAAGTGGAGTTGATAAATTATCACATCCTAGAGGATTATGAGAGCACTGGCTGGTTGGGCGAATCAAAACGTTTCAATTTCGTTTACATTTTTGATTTTATCGAGGCCTATTTTAAGCCTGGGGCATTCAGTTAATCCTGCTCGAAATTGTGTGTGTATATATATGTACATATACACACACACCACACCCACCACACACACATAATTCTTCTTGCGCCTGAATAAGCTTTTAGCTTCCATCTTAAAGTAATCAGTTTCCCAATGATTAACGAGCTAAGGAAAACAATAATTTCAGATAAGTTGGATCGGAAAATGTAACCCTGAGATGAAACTATTTATGACCCTAACGCGAATAAGCGATGTCTTCCAAAATAAGTTTTTAACGACTGGCGGAAATAATTCAGGCGCGTATCTTGGGACTTTCCCTTTCGTTTAATTCTGAGAAATTTGTCGCCCGAAAAATTCCGTCCCATTCTGTTCAATGATGGATTGTCTTCCCCATATATTTTCTCCAAGTTTTGAAAATGCCGATGGATGAATGTGCTAGTTTGTTCCTATCCAAGCGGGTATGATGGGTATTTGGTGAAAATATATTGGATTTTCTTCATGCAAATTTCAGTAAAAAAGAGGCTTTTATATTATGCCAATTATTCACAGTATTTTTTATCAATATTTGAGAACTTGAGCCATAATAACCAAAACCCAAATACGATGCACCTACGTTTCTCACGGGTATTTCGGTTAATTGGGAAATTCCCGACCTAAATACTATGTAATTTTCGAAAGTCAAAATAGATCATTTTCGACCAATTTTAACCTATATTTCAATAAGTGATTCAAGTTGGGAATATGAGTTAATTGTGCATTTGCTTTTATGTTATTACTTGGGATTTACTGGGAATTATACCAACTCCATTTTAATATGCAACAAAACCATTAAATTAATCAAAGCACTTTAGACTCCAATTCAGTTTATTTTATTTCATTGTAAACTCCCTTTCATTAGCTTTATGGTATGTATTAAAACTTTATTAGGAAATACGATATTCATTGGATTGGTCAACTGGCCCAATAGGCAGTGTGGTTAAATAAAGTTGTGCATTGAATGTCTCTTGAAATTTGATAATTATCAAGCCCACCGATACAGCCATCCAATTAAGGAACTCCTTCGCGAATAGTTTTAAAATTCCTCTGAGATATTTTCACTATAACGAAACGCGTCTAAACGGTGTTGAAAAAGGCTTCGTGGTAATAAAAATATTTCCGTGGAATGTTTAAATATGTTTCCATTTCTCAAAACAATTTATATAATTATGCATCTGTAACTTTTCAAATGATGATAAGACCCAGAAAGCACGACTAATAATGCATTCCTTGTAAACTTGCCTGCTTTAGTTCGTTAGCCTAAGTCATACTTTTTGGTCTCAATTATCACTGGAGCACTTAAATATTTCTGTTGCCGGGTGCTGATGGAAAGAGTGATTTTTTTTCATCGTCAAGGTTATTTAGAGTTGTCTCACTCTCGAAGGTGAATTTCTGACTATGAATCATCAGTCCCTCTAGCGTGGACTCATTGTTAGTTTCCATTACGAGTATGATGTGTCATTTGCTGAGCCATCCATCCATCAATCAATTCCCGCGTCCCCGATGTTCTTCCCACTCGCGCAGCTGACGTAAGAGATGAGACCTTCTAAAGGTGAGCGGGCAAGTTCTCAGTCGTCGCACCCAACCCTTACCATGCCCTCCCATTCACCACGTTCACTTTCGTCCAATGGTGCCCTCTCTTCTAGTCTGGAGCGTTCAGGCTGCTGCTCAATTCATTTTCCGTCTTGAATGCTAATTGGCCTTGTCCCAGCAAACATTTGCCAGTCCCTTCCTTCTTCGATGAGGCGAGAGATCGCTGTGGGGGTATTTGGCGATTGTGTGCCTCCAGTAAATCACTCTAGATCCTCTAAATATGTAGTAGGTATATTATCCTTTGTTGACGTGGTGATTTAAAAATATTGGAGCATGTGGAATTCGGTGGGTATTGTTTCGTAGGTTTGAAGATTTCGAATACTTATAAGGTTACACTGTGGGGACATTCATTAAATTGAGTGTTGTGACGACGTATAGAGGAACTAGGTCAGGAATCTCTCATAGCCTGAAGGCCAACATATCAATTTAAATCTTTTGCGCGGGTAGGAAGCATGCCTCTGTTGTGATGTTGTTAAAACGTATTAAAAGCCCCAATGCACTCCCATAATACAGATTATGAATGAAAGATTAGAGAGATGAACCATAACATTAATATTTTTTAAATGTCTTTCAATGCGGGAACGGTAACGTTCCAGGCTAATTTTTATGAAAGTTACACTGGGAATAACTATTTTAGGCTAGCTCAGCTGGTTTAAATCCATTAGTCTCAGCTGATCTCGTTTCTTAGTGTAGTAGTATAAACTTAAAATTTTATTCTGTAGTGTTTTTAAACATTTGTTTGAAATAATTTTATTCTTTTGAATTAGATATGTTAATTTTTGCTTATTTTCTACCTTTTTTAATTTGGAGTAGTAATAGTTCATGCTTGGTATGGGTTCATCCACATGTTCAAATGTCTTGCAGAATACCGTGTAGATATATATTCATATTTGTGAAGGACATATTCATTCTCACAAGTAGTTGCACCTATTTGCGAGATATGTCTCTGAGGTGAATTCGACTAGGTGACAGGAATTTAATGACTTGTAATTAAATAGGCCAATTATACTTCTTTCCTCTCAGAAGTAGCAGATTTAGTTGCATAATGGCTCTTTCCTACTTAGTTGCGGGAAGTTTTCGAATCCCTGAGCGTACTTCTCCTTCCATTCTAGTTGATGATAATTCCATCTCTATATAACAAGGATATTCTGACAGTAATACTGACCAGCTCACAGTTAATTATTTCCTTGCATTACATTACGGCCTATACATTTTTTTCCACACTGTCTTTCCAACTAACTACTCAGAATTCCTAATAATTTGAGCATTTTTCTCAGGAGCCTTGTCTCTAAGCTTTCCTTTTATGCACGAAATGTTTGCCTTGATAAAATAATGGAACATGAGTTCTTATTTTATGCATAGTATTTTTTCAATATTTTTGATGAAGAACATATGTACCTATACTTATTAACCTAGTCTTCTGTAGTAGGTATCTATGATGTTTTGAAAAAAAACGTAAGGATGACATAAATCTTAGGTGGTTTCGACTTCTTGTTTTGAGATAAACTTCTACCAACTTTACGGGACATAATCTCCTAACTTTCCAAAAAGTAATTTTCAGACATTCGTGACCCTGAGTTTAATGTGACGTTAAGTATTCGTGCGTGGTAGTTGAACCTAAGACTCTTTTAGAGAACTCGAAAATCTCAGTTAATTCTCTTTTCGTGTAATGGTGTTTTAGCAGATAATACACCATTGCCATCCTTTCTATGAAATTTATAGGAAGTGTAGTTAGATTTTTGTCCAGGAATTATGTGCTTGAATTTTACTAGCCTACTGGGATGAGGGTAAACTAAAAAATTAGATAATTTGTGGTAATGTTTCCTTGGCGAATTATGAGAACCAGTTTGTAGCGTATTAGGTATATTCATAACGATCGTGTAGTTTATTTATCATTTTAATTGACCTTAATTATACAGCCGAGGTTAGTAATTACTTCGTGTTATTAAATTATTTTTAAATTGAGCCAGAATGCATGAAAAACAGCGACCCCAATAATTTTTCGATCCACAAGATTATTTATTGCGACCATATGTCGTCCTATGACTCACGGCTTTGGTAGCAAGTACGTAGGCGTATATTTATGACTTAAATGATTGTATTTCCTAAAATTATTGAGTTTATCATATGATTTAAAAAGTTAGCCGCTTTTTTATTAATTGAGAATTATTTCTTTGAGTAAGATTATTTATTGTCACCGATTACAACGTTTCAACCATGGGTAGTTGATTTGAGAACAGTAAAAATACGTTATAAGAAAGTGACTCATTTGTATGTGAATTTAAAATTTCGTACATTCGGATCATATTTTTTTTCTTTTCTTTTCAGGTAAGCTAATTGTATTCCCATCCTCAATTTGGCGTCTATGCTTAAGAGCCGAGCGAGTGGACTCATTATGTAAGTACCCGAAGTCATCTCCTTCTTGAGGTTTCATTTAGTCATGCCCTACTTTTATTATCAAGGGAATTATAAAATACGTTGACCTTGGAAAACCACCAATCGGCACTCATTTCAGGCGTTCCATTTAATACCAAGGTCTTAATTGAAGCTGCTCTCCTGAGTATGTAAATTGATGATAATGACCAACCGAGATCCTTCTCGGATCATTTTAGAGTGCCCGGAAAAACTAACCATATGAATTTTACGACGCTGCGATCCCCGTTTGTTGTAACACCCCAGGGTATTGATCACATGAATTTTTAACGCTCTATGCCAAACTGGCTAGGCTCCTTTTAAACGCGCTCTTTGTCGAAGAAAAACATATACTGGCTTAATGGTTTCGTATGCTCCTAACGGCGAGCGAGGAGGTTATTTCTTAATCTCTTGAACTCATCAGCATGTGTTAAAAAACGCTTAAATGATCAAGTTCTATATCTTACGCTTTTTACGGTAAATTTCGTAAAATCGTTCGGGGAAGCTTGAGGATACTTTAAAGTTGAGTAATTTTTCCATTCCTTCTCTGTGCGTGATATATTTATCATGTGCTTTGCTATTCCTAAGCTTCGTGCTCTTTGGGAAATTTTCTAAGACTAGTTAAATTTTTTAAATATTTTTGAGGACAGTAATTTTTTTCGTTATTACAGTGCAATAATAACGCCTTCTTATTTTGTAAAGACCCTTGTACCTCCAACGGTGTCCCTTGATGTAAAATCGTCTAGATTCTCAATGAAAAAGCTGGACTCTCATATAAATAAACGTTATTTCTCTCTGCATTCTGTGCAAACATGAAAATAAGAATTGCTTCATAACCGTTATGAGTGGTTCATGAGCACAATCTGTAAGTCAAATGCACCAAAATCTCAAAGCTTGGTGGTTAATGCTCTAGCTTTTCTGGTTAAAATAAGGCTATATTTCCTCGATAAATCATCGTTCTTGGAGCATCGGTCGAGTTTCTCGGTCAGGTGTCTGATAGTGTGGTGGTAGTAGTGCTTAATCTCCTCAATTTCACCGCAGTTATTTGAAAAGTCAAGGTGGTAAGTAATTTATTCGTCTGACGCGGGCGTCCTGAAGCATCGATGGAAGGAGGATCCTCTTTAATGTATTCGACCTTGTCAACTGAGAGGTGGAGGGAGAGGGGCGGGGGGCGCGGGAAGGAGGAGGGTGTAAGGGCGGTTCTGGGTCTTGGAAGAAATCAGGGATACGTGGTATTTGGTTAGGAGAAAGCGTCTTAGAGGAGCAAAGTGGAAAGAGTTGAGGAAAAAGTAAGAGGCAACAGTTAAAGAAGAGAAGGTAGTGCATTTGTTGATTTTTTTTCCTGAGGATGGGATTGTACTTATCTTTTCCATTACCTAGAGCTTAACGATTCCATCAAGTATCCAGTCAGTTTCAAAGTATAATAAACGGAATTGCGAATTTTCTTTTTAGTGCAAAATGTTAGCGAAAAATTTTACAATCTAAATTTGCGAAAACTTGTTTTACGTATGATTTTCAGGAAAACATGACTAGTAAAAATAGATTGCTAGAGGAAGTGAATTTAAAGTTATTCAGATTTCACCTTCTCAACACCATTGCTTTTGGAGAGCAAAAGTACTTGATGATATCTTCGGATGTTAAAATATGAAGTTATTTCGTCAGAAAAAAAGTATTTTGTCAAAAAAAATCCCTACCAATTGATTAATAGGGTTACTTTAATTCCTGCCCAAATTAAAATTTACCTACAATGCTATAGCAATACATTAGCCACAGTAAGCTTAGCTTATTTCCCTACATAAAGTTGAATCACCATACCGGATATCACTCAGAAGTCAAATTACTTATTCTTTAGTGCTTTACACACTGGCTTTACACTGCATCCACCCATTTTTTCAGGCTTTGAAGGATATTTTGCGAGGTAGCTTAAACAATCACCATTACTTTGTCATACAGAGGCATTACATTACCATGCATTAAGTTACATGCCCTGTGCAACACCTACGCAGTGTTATTGGGAAGTTTGTGGCCTCCGTCAAACCTTTAGGTGCAGTATACTTCAGAAGAGTGAGGGAATATAAGTGGGAGGAACAAAGGGTTTGGGCGTTTAAATATACAGTACGGGATTCAGTGAAGGGTGGAAACGGAAATGGCTAAATGAGCAACAACGAAACGAACTAACGGCTTTATTTAGGCGAATATAAAAAGGCTCTTACTCGACTCGGATAAAGCCCACCTTCATGTGGAGAGAGTTACCCGTTGTCTCACTCGACACACTGCCGCTGAGAACGAATTCCTGGAAGTCGTCGTAAACTAACCAGTTATAAACTAATTTACGTGGGAGTAATACTTAACGGCTTCCTTTAATTGGGATTAGTACAAATTTGGCACGATTCCACATGAAATATAATTTTACTCGTTTAGCAAATAAAATATCGGTGAAGATTCTTGTGTACCATAGGATTGTATGCATATTTCAGATACCTAATATTTGAGAAACAAGGATAAGATAATATTGGATATGTTTTAAGTGTGTGTATAGAGTGAAAATTGGGAGGAAATATGCTGGGTAGAGGGGAATAAACGAATCTTGTATGTGATTGTCGAGAGAAATAGTTCCTGGGGAAACGAAAAAGGCATAAAAAGTATGATGATGAAAAGTAATGTCGAGTGGCAGCGGAGAATAAGGGAGAATGTTTGTTGTCGATGAGGAATGAAACGGGTATGTATTTTAAACAGAATGAATTTTGGTAGAAAATGTCTAGTCGAATTCGAAGAGTTAATTGAGGAAATGGGTGGCTTACAAAAAGCAGGTTATGGAAGACTGCAAGAAACTCTAAAGGAATGAAAAGATTGGCTGGTAACAGGATAGATGGATATTTGCCGCAAGCCAATATACTCAAATTCATAATCTACGGTGGCGGTAACCACGGGACATCATCCTCGAATGGGGCAATATTGTACCATTTAAAATTTGGCTGCCCGTATGCATAAAATAATTCCCTCATCCAATCGAGTTTGCTCTGAGTTTAAAAAAAACAATGTCTTGTAATCATAAATTTTATCGATTCCGATCTTAATGTTAGCGGCTTGCAATTAGTTCATCTGCTTACTGGAACACCTCCCTGTGGAGAAAGCATTTGAAGCTTCAAGCGACCCTCGTTTTATTGCAAAGTTTCCACATAAAATTGATCTTCATCTGAGGATTTCAAATGCGTCGCTTTTTGTCGATCCTAGTACTTCATGTTTACTCCATATTTGCCTCGATGTTAATTGTTCGAAGTTAGTTCTGAAGTACTTACCGGGGTTAATTACCCCTTTTAACCCCTTGGTAGGCCGACAACTAACGTCATTTACGAGAAGAAAAGGATTATCATGAAGCTACCGGCAATGTTTTCAGCATTATTTTTTCCTAAACCCCGGGAATTAATTAAAAGCGTGGTTGCGCGGACCTCTTGAGGGATGACAGTTGTGACGGAAGAGGGATTGACGCGGGGAGGGGGCGGGGGGG
>LYUA01002523.1:97316-107349 GCA_002093875.1 Calopteryx splendens
CTCCCTCCGGGCAGCGTGTGCCCTTTCCTCCCCCCGCCCTCACTCCGTCCGTCCTCAGCCCCTCCTCGGCCGCCTCCTCCTCCGCCCCCTTATTTATCGCTTTTCATCCCGACCGCCCCGTTCCCGTGAGGTTTGAGCGTATTCAAGCACGGGGGCGCCAGCGGTGACATGGGCCAGCCGTGGGTTCGGTTTCGTGGCGAGTGTGAAAAATTGTCGGCGGGAAAGAATTTCGAGCCTCCTCCTCCTCTTCGGGTTCTTTTTTTTCCGGGCTAGGAGCGTTCACCGAAGCGTGAGGGCGTTGGCGACGGGGGATGACCTCAGACAGTTAACGAAACGTCAAAAGCCTTATAAAAAAAACGCCGGCGTGAGTTTTTATTCACGCCAGCAAATGATGTGATGAAGGTTCCAGGTTGTAATTTCGAGGGGTAAAGAGCAACACCGCGTTCAGTACATCAAAGGATTATATTTTATCAATCTCTTGCTGCGTTTTGTCAACCATGACGTCTCGTGAGTGTTTTTAATGGCGTTACGAGGCCAAAGGAAGAATCGAAGGCTCCGGGTTCGAATCCCGGTCTGGGCGAATGATTTCTGGCTGAAATTTCTTGTATGTTTTTAGAGGTTGGTTATTCAAATTTACTAATTGACCCGAAAACGTTCCGACATATGCACTTTGATCAAGTGTGCCAATGTTGTGGGTACTTCAGGAAACAGCCAGTTGGATATCGCATGAAAATGGGAGGATAAAGCTGGAGGGAATGTACGTGACGCAGCCCCGCCACATTTTGGCCCGGTAGGAGCGATTTGTATTTCCCCGATAGGTGTCCCTCTCGGAATCCTTGGACAAACTTGAATCCACCAAGAAATTAATTGCACCCTCGAGGACAGGTTGTTCCAAAGGACGCCGGGCGTGTAAGAGTTGGTTTTGTGACGCACGCCTTTTAATTTTGTGCCCACTGGTGATTCTAGCCGTTTGCTTTGCATTTGGCCGCTTCATTTGCGATGGATTGCGCTTTGTGCGGCTGCCATTGTTCCCTCCCAGCTGCTTTCATCCCTTCCGACCGTGCGGATAGGAGGAAGTCCCAAATCCCGTTTGGCACAGTCTGCCGTATTTCTCTCTCCCGGAGAAAGGAAGCAGTACGTGCCCGGAATTCTCGAGTCACGTCCTCGCCGCACATCGGCGCCACTGTCGCACTTCTGGGGATTGATATTATCCTTTGTTTCCGGGGAGGTTAAAAAAAAAAGAAAAAAGGGACAAGAACTAACTAGCCAGCCCTTCTCTGCTCGAATCCCTTCGCGAAAGCCATAGAGTTTCCCGGATGAGTGACTCGAGGCATTTGCCTATCTCGTATTTCATAGAATTGGCTATTCTATCGTGAGATATTTTTTCAGACTTCGATTCCTACGAATTGGAGGAAGTTTTGCAAGTTACTCGTAGGATTCGTTTCCAACAGAATGTTTGTAATTTTAGCTTGTTATGAAACCCTTTAAGTTACCCTCCATTACATATATAATGCGAGTGTTATAAATAAAACGAGGCAATTCTCAGAGAGCTGGATATTTTTTCCACTCATGATATACCGGCTAATAGAGGGACCATTCATGAATAAGAACGGCCAAACTCTTCGTGTTACTCACATAAATCCTCTTGCTACTTATCCACCATTTATCATACTACCCCCGACTCCAAACGTGTTTTCGACTTATTCATTTTCTAATTCAGCTATACTCTGCGATTGGCTACTTGATTTATTTATTTAGCGTGAAAACCTTCCACAGCTCAAATCAGCTTTCAAAATTCTCTTTGGCTCTCTGCAAGGCGTTCATACTGAAGACGCTTCTTTTCAAAGAGGCTTTCGTGTACCGAACGTAACGAATGGGTGATGTCACCTCTCGTCCTTGAAGGCGGTATAAAAACTCCTTCACCCATGACATTACTCAGTGCCTTCAGCCAAATGGCAAATCCCCCATTCCCCTCTGTGATGCTAATGTTTCATAAACAATCGACAATGGGAGATTCCCTTAGTGTGAGACAGCGTCTGATTCAAAAAGATGCTATAAATTGTTCGTCAAATAAACATTCAAATCGCTGTAATTTACTGTTACCAGATTCCGAGACTCGAAATGTAAATCCGGTATGCTTGGATTAAATGTCCTCTTTTGAATCTTTGGTAATATCGTCTTTCTATAATTTCAAGATACTTATTAGTGCGAGCTCAAATGCTTTTAAAGTAGGTATACTCGAGCAGATCGGCCTTCGCTTCAATTCTAGGTTCGTCACTTGCTGAAATAGGTACTCTTAGCACTAACATGCTAGTGATCAAATAAAACCCATGTAGGATCATTGTGCCGGTAGAAAGTAAATAAAATTGTTCTAATCGGAATAATGCTGCAGGTGTTCAGTTTGCTAATTGCGATGTTTAAGTTGTTGCCATAGTGAATCACACCGTACTCCAAGTGTAAAATACAGGACGCCAAAACATATTAAGTTTTACGTATCTATTATCTCCATACTTACTTTGACGCTTCAATATCCCGTAATCCCATTAACTCCTGGAGCTCCAGTTCACCATGGATCATTGTACCTTAATTAATCTAAAACTTTATGCTTCAGCTTGAAAACTTCATTTATTTTTCAGAGTATTCAGTTATCAGATTTTCCTAATTGCTCTACTCAGGGCATATATTCTGAGCGAAGTGCAATTAGGAAAAGAGCTATTAATGTAAAATGGTTTTACCGTAGTGTCTTCATCATAACCCTTCCACTTAATCACCAAAAATGTCCTTCCTGAGTATATATTTTTTTCCACAGCCTCTTCGATCATAATTGGAGTAATTACTCACTCCGCCCAGGTCATTGAAGGCTTCAAAGCTTCTCAGAAATGGATGCCTTCCATGGTATTACATGGCTCCAAATTGCAACATCCCCTTTAGGAGCACAAAGCTGAACTCGAAAGGGCAATTCGAGGACGGCTATTCGTTAACCAGCTCCGTTTATCTCAGTGTCTTGTTACAATTATCGGCTGAGCTGAACTGCACCGCCTGCCTCGAGTAAGCGAACAAATGGCTCCTAAGGTCGAGATGGAAAACCCGCGGTTGTTTCTTCAAGCACCACTCTGTGCAGAATTATCGAGTTCAGACATTATTCATGGCTTAGGGCTACTTTCATGAGGGCATGCGTCTGCGTCGAGAGAGAGACTTATAGTTCAACGCTCTCCGCAAAGAGAAATACGCGTTAGTGAGGTGATAAAATTTGTTCCATAAATTTTTCATTGCGCAAAGTAATCTCCTTCTTCCTCTAGTTCAACTCTTTTCGCAAAAATGTGTTACTTAAATCATAGGCCCGTGACATATTTGTATAGTACACACATACTTTATTTTTTACTAAATGTTACAATTCCATTCTTAAATTGCGTCATGCTTACGTTTGAAGTCCGCTTTCAAATTTGATGCCTCTTTAGCTCAGTCCTAAGACTTGGGTCCACTTTTTTGGAATTAGAATATTTCTAAAGACCGCCGCCTAAACAATTTTAGACTTGATATCTACGAATCTCTAACCTGTCATTTCATAGCAGTTTTTTTTTGCTTGCATGCTACGATAATGGCGGGAACAGGTGTGTGAGGTAAATGCGAAGGACGAATGCATCGCAGGAGAGGACCTAGAAACTTAGCAGCATATGTATCGATAATGAGCATTTGGAGTATACTTGAATTCGTTTAAGGTCAATTCAAGGTCTGAGAACAATTAACTGTTGACCTTAAACACAATTGGAATTCTGTTATGTATTCCAAATTTCTAATCTGCTCCTTTTTAGCCATTATTTCAGCACCCTAGTCCATTGCTACGGTCATGGTCTTAAAAACGTAAGCGGAAGATACATATTTACCAACTTTAATTTCATCTCATAATTTAAATACAACATCATCAACATTGGTTTTCAAGCTGAGTAACGTGAAATTTTTAAACATCTTATTGCCCACCGAGTCAGTTTATTTGCCTCAAAGAGTATCCCTCTACATAGAAGAGATTACCTAAATGTATACGCCTCTGTCGTACTCCACGGGCATGGTAGAAATATTGAACGATTCTAATTCAATAGGTCGAAGACAACGTTAACAGTCATCAAAGAGTGATATATTTCGCAGCACATTAAGAGGCATATTTGTTTTCTAAATAATAATGATTTGCATGTATACCAATTCTGAGGGTACACAATCATAAAATGCTAAAAGATTGGATGTTTTTTTTAACCTTCGAGCTTTGGTGGCCACTCGTTAGTATAGTGCAATAAAATCATTCGTTAAAGGAAGAAATAAAAGGTTTTCGCATCCCCTCCCTCAATCCCCCGTGGCTCCGCCCCAGCATATGATAAAATGTCTCGGACGGTTTATTAATGAATGCGGCACTGGGAAATTCAAAACTGCATGATTCATTATCTGAATTGAATTTCTATTCGCAAGTAAACCTGAAAATGTAAAAAGTGATTTATAGCCTTTCTTCTAAAGCTACCTCATATAAATGCAATTTAATACGCCCAGCGTCATAATCAGCGACGTTACCCAATTCTTTTGAAAAAAGGTATGTTAGAGAACATGGCATATATCGACTGCTAGTCCCTAGGAATTTCCTCTTGTCAACTCTCTTTTCTTTCGGCCTTCCGGGAAGTGGCTTTGAGTGTGGCCGACGCACACGAGCGATATATATATATACACACACACACACCCACATATATATCTCAAAACTTCATGAGTGTGTGCGGGGTACCTAGTTGGACCTTGGGCTCAAAGAATTAAGAGGGTGCTGTGAAGGGAGGGAGGGGAACGGGGGTACTCAAGGACACCCGTCGCGATCACGAATGAGAATTTCCGGTGACGCCGTCGCCCAGTGTGAATGGAGGCAGGAAGATATTTATACTATGGGAGGGAAAAAACGAAAATGATTATTTGGTCATTTGAATGCGTATGCCACGACGGAGCCTATTAAGGCTGTCGAAACCCCTCCCCGTTCATGTGGTGACGACGGTGGGTAAGTTATTCAAATCGGAATTTCACGCAGGGTCCGAAAGGATCACCCACGGTGCCCCTGGTGGCCATAGACGTCTCTCAACTGACTCAGCGGCAGAGAATGTGATTTTTTTCGTTGATGCGTGACTGGTTGTCTGCCCACTCTTCCCCCATCTCGTTGTGGCGGATGTCATAACGGAAGTCTGCCGTAAAAATTTTTCGTTTTATCAGAAAATGCTCCTCTTGTATTTTCAACCGTTGCTATTTTCCGAGGATGGAACGATTCAATATCCCCGTCAACCGCAGCCTCGATTTGGGTAGGGCCCTTCGCTGATTCGGGTACCCCGCTGGGCATCACGAAAGTAATATAATGCGAGTATTTCAGATCAAAGCTTGGATTGTGAAATTAAAGCGTGAAAATATTTATTTTGTTCTGATATTATTATTTCGCGCAAGTTTGAATGACTTATACTTGCAGTTAATGTTATTGTTTACGTGAACATAACTGATTCAAAATTTAAGCCTGCCTCCATATGGGTGATTCACTTTTCAAACGGTGTTTTTGTATGATTAATACGAAGGAAATACGATATTTCATACTCACGGATGAGTATATCCGGTAATGTTTGCGATTGCGAACGTCATTTGTTATCGCCCCAGATAAGACTGAAATTTCAAGTTCAAGTGTATTTTTACGTCAGGTGTAGGCTTAATATTTGGAATTTTTTGTCACATCATAATACATATCAAGTGCAAGTCTCTCACTTATTCGACTTTAGGAATAAAGAATAAGCCAAAGGATACTGGAAAAGATGAAAGATCACAGGCTTTTCTCAAAGTTTCTTGAGGTGTCTTTCTAACTCTAGATGCAATCGTTTTAGTTATAATTTCACGAATATTTTTTTTAATGCTTTGAGAAAAACCTTTCCACCAGGATCTATACAAAAGTGCAAACGTTTAAAAAAAAGGTTGGATCACGATGTAAAGAGCCTCTCAAACCAACGACAGCTCTTTAAACACTCCCTCAGTAAAAACGTGCATATATATTCTCTCATTTTATTTCATTAACGCGTGTACACAAGCGATAGCACCGAGTTTGGTTTCGAAATGATACTTTATGATTTGTTAGCATTAAAGTTTTTTTTAGCTATAAAATGATTTGTTTCTGGCTTTATGGGAAACGATGTCCATATTAATAAAACGATCGGAACAGGTCCATGCGACAGGTTACCGTCGCTCTGTGGGGAGTTTTTTTTAAACTTAAATTTTATTTTCTGACCCAGATTTATAACAGAACACTGTCACTTTCAAGGAGAAAATTAGAATGATCTGAAGAAATCATGAGAGGAAATTAAACTGCAAAATGTGGAATAACGTCCAAACAAGGTCCTGTTTTATTCTAACATGGTCTCAACCTGGTCTTGAGCCTTGAACGCGAGTACTAAATTGCAATAGTAAGGAATGAGGAGGCAATTGGAATCTTAACTCTCCTCTTGCGACCTCCTAGAAGAACATCCAGTTGAGCTAGGTTCTCATTCAACCTGTGTGGGCGTATTACAATATGTATGTACATTTTATCGGATAAAATAAGCATTTGCAAAGAGGGATTTGATGACGGGGAATTTAAGAAAAGACGCATACATGACGTTAAGTAAAAATTTCAAATGGAGCATCGGCTTGCATATTTCCGGAACTTGGTATTCGTGCAAAGAAGACAAGCTTAGATAGGAGGCTTTTGCGATGTGGGTTTGGAGAAGAATGGAGAAAATAAAGTGGGCGGAAAGGAAGATAATCGAAGCAATGCTAGGTGTGGTAAGATTCGGGAGAAACCCAGAGAAGCCAGAAGAAAGCCTACATGATGGTCCATATTCTCGGAAGCACCTTAAATTCACAGAAGACAGAAAGAGTGGACGTAAGAGATGTAAACAACCAATGGAATGTTGAAGACTTACGGAGGTGGCAATGTTGGGCAAGCGGGATAGAGGGAGAAAAAAGCGTAAATTTAAGAAGCGTAGGTACCGGAAAGTAGAAGATATTCTGAGCACACCTTTACCAAAAGCGTCATCGGAGGGAAGTAACCGTAAGAAAGGCCAAGGGACAAATGCGAGGGCCATGAAAAGAGGGATGCCAGATGATAGTATTGTTCTGTCTGATGTAGTACGATGTTCTAAAGGGAGTTATCATTAGGTAAAGGAGAGTGGAGGGCTTTTGTCGGCCAATCATCGGATTGAAGTAAGCGCTGATGAAGATGAGGTCTTGTCTCTTAGAACAGAGTTTTACAACCGGTGGGACGCGACCCATTCGTAGGACTTTTAAGCCTTTTAGCTTGAGGGGACTCGAGTAGGCTGAAGTATTATTGAGATCTATGATTTTGTCATAATCATGATAATGGCAAATTTTGATTTTTTTTGCTCGTGTGTAATTTTTTCTTACCCATTCAATAAAGTTTTTTTAATTCATTAGAGCAATTATTAAATCCTAAAAATCATGTAACCTGCATGAACTTACAAATACCAATAAAAGTACTCCAATTAGAAAATACTTAATGTTCTTTACATTTGGTGGGACAGCGATTGCCTAAGGAGATGGAATCTGGGACGGTAGGATATTTATAGGTTTAGGACCAGTCTTAGGGAACCATAGAATCTTGAAACGCCATCAGGCCCAATCCAAAACCTACCCTTTCCCAGTAAATTCACCACACCAGAGCCGCGCATTGTGACCTCCCAGCGTGGGCGTCCCCATCCCTAACCCCCTCGCCGTGTCCCTTTGGGACCAGCGGCTGCTTTTCCTCTCTCTCTCTCCTCCCCCCCCCTCTCTCTCTCTCTCCTCCCCTCTCTCTCCCTTTTTCGCTCCACGGGGAGAGAAGTGCGCAAGCCCGCGTGCGAAAGAGCGGAGCATGGGACCGTAAAGTGGGGCGAGCGACAATTAATTTCGCCGATGTTTGCCGCATCATCGGCGCCAATGCGGCATTTCCCTCCGTTTTGATGTGCACGCCACGGAGACAGAGATGACTTTAAAGTTGTGTATTTTTTTTAACCGTCGCGAGTTAACGATCGATCAATTACGAAACTCTTATCTCAACAGGTATCCCAGTGGTTCTTGATACCCCAACAAGGGTATCGCCAGCTGAAGTTCTTTCGTTAGTCTCGGTATCGGACTTTCTCAGTAAACCAACTAGGTCAAATGATTAATTCAATGTTAATTTTTTATTCATTATGACTGATAATTAATTAATCTCCTCTTTTAAGCTTTCTGAAATTTTCTTTTCATCTGCTGTGCCTCTTTTTATTTGGAAATCTTATGCGTATACAAAAATGCATTGGAGTTTTCGGTGTTAGCATTTAATTTTTAGAAACCACATTGCATGCATGGCGTAAATAGTCTTCTTATTTCTACATTTTGCTTCATCTTCGGTATCCACGATGTGATATTATCCAGTCATATAAATATCAATAAAATTTAATTACTTAATTTTATTCGAGAGTGCCTAATCGACAACGGTTTAAAAATTAAGATGATATTAACTGTTCATTAATTTTTATTCTAGGCATAATTGGGCGCACAATACGTAATGCTTAGGTGCCTAATACCGTGTGCCAAGTAAAATCTGCGCCTAAATCAATGGCCGATTATGCATCGTATGCCAAGCATTTTTATTTTATCAAGCCTGTTTAGTTCCGATTGTTTCTATCGTGTTATCAGTATTTTAGTTCGGTATTTATTAATTTACAAAATATCAAATTGAATCCTGTAGTGATGGCTGTCACCCATTGGTCCTAAAGCATAATATTTGAGGTTGCCTCGAAGCACTGAGTTTTCGGAGTAGAGGCGTTCCATGCAGCGTGACCACTGGCTATGATCTCGGATTCTTTACCTCCGGCAAACGGATTTTCATTTCCGATTGTTTGTCGTATTTTTGTTAGGCCTCTTTCGACACCGCGAATTGAATAGACTTCTTTTAGCCCCATTTGCATCCAACGTCAACTCAACTCCCGTGACCTTTCTTTGTCTTCTTTCATCCCTGCATATGTCATGCCATGAAGCTCGTGAAATAAATTATAAAAATGGCCATGGTACAAAGGCTTAAAAACTTGAATTTTATAAACGATCGAAGACAAAAAGGATATAGGTATGGGTATTTTCAGTATAAAATATTTGGAATTTTTAATCGAATGAGGTCAATGATGCCTTACAGCTGCGAATTTGAGCGCCACTATTGTATGGAAGACGTTTTCATTCCATAAAGTGGTGGTTTTTTTCATTTATAAGGAAATATTAATGTATTTGTAGTGAACGTTTTCACCAAGAAATACCTGTGATGATGATTAAATCCCATGCACAATGGTTGAAAAGTTATGCGATGATTTATTTGCATAATTTTAATTCGTCTTCTTTCATTGTTTAGCCAAATTTTGTTTGAATTTTCATCACATCGGGTGAAAGAATTTTTAAAATACGTTCAGTTGAGTTGCTGTACTAATTAATCGACCGAGTGCTGTCCGCGGTTGTTCTAAAAGGCACAGATATTCGCAAAGTGAATCCCTCCCCCTATGAAACTGTGTGCCAATCTAAAATGTCTTGAGCTAAAGGAATGACGTCTCTGTACTCAGGAGAAGGGCCGTGTTTTGATGAATTCGTCTTGTCCAGCGCACCGAACAGGAGCCCTGACGGTACTTAAGTCCAAATCGAATTTTCGGCCATTTAATCCAGTTTTGAACTTATCCGGGTCGCCAGCAAGCGTTTTATTTTCTACCGACACCAAGTGCCGTTCTTTTATTTACTTTTTTTTTAAATTTACTCCAATCCCTTCCATTTTGATGCTTAATCCCCTCGGGGTGATCCGGTAACCTTCTTTGCTGCGTCTTCGCCAGATGCTCTTAAAGTGGGAGCAAGGTCTCCCCATTAAGTCGAACCCCCTCATTCGGCAATTCGGGTGGTGCACCACAGACAATATAGTGCGTAACATCTCTATTATAGTATATCAAGGTCCCCTCTTGCCCCCCCCCCCCTGACCCCAGCTCCAGGCAAA
>LYUA01002523.1:228187-240107 GCA_002093875.1 Calopteryx splendens
GGGTGGGGGGGGGGGTGGGGCACCCAATCTCTTTCCTCCCCCCTCCACCCTTCCTCAATAATCGCACGTCCCATTCGGATCCCGACACAATCACCTCGCTTCACACACGCTCGCGGATGCCAGCGGTCCCCCTCCTCTCTCGCCCCGCTTCTTGCATCTCCGTCCGCGCACACAGCCCGGGCGCGCACGCCTTAGGAGCGCCGTTCCCGTTCGGCTCCTTTAATTAGAGGCGACTGCGGCGGAGGCGGAGTCGGGTGGTGTTGGTGGCCGCGGTGTGGGTGGGTGTGACGCTGACAAGCGGGGAGAGCGCCCGTTTCAGCGAGCCCGCCCCACACCTTCCCCTGGGTCCCCCTTCGCTCCGTCCGCCTGCGTGACGGCGGCCGGCCCTCGCGTCCTCGCCGGTACGTGTCCACCGTCCTCCCCCACTTACCCCTCCCCCCCCCCAGGGGCGGACGGACCCTCTTTTCTTCCGGAAAACTTCCGGGGCCAAAATGCCCTCTTCTCCCGGGGCTCGCGAAACGAACGGCAGCTCCCATTTCCGGAAGAATGCCGTCCCGTCCCGGGCTTCGATTGGGGGGAGGGGGTGTCGGAACGCGGGGGTGGAGTATACTTACAGTTTCTCACTTGTTCCCTCCGTTGCAAAATGGAAAGCGCTTTAAGGATATGGGCGTTTAACTTCAACACCCATCTCTCGCTTGTTAGTGTCACGTTCCACTGTGTTACATCTAGTGCCTTGTAAATCAGATCATGCCTAATTTCATTAGGTGTCCTGGTTTTTAAATAAAATTTCATACCTCAAGTACATGTAATTTGTTCAATATAATTTTCAATTAGTCTATGATGTTGATTAAATTAATTACACTTTTTAATAAATCCCATTGCACTAAGTGTACCATATTATAATCAAATTAATGATGAAGATTAGCTTCATCCTTCTATAACATTCAGTAATACCATTTCCATTGAGCTCCAATTATGTCTAATGCTAGCATGGCTAATCATTTCCAGATCTCCAGCGCTGATCACCTGAGCGTGTCCATTAATCTTCGAGAGCCTAACTGCTTCTCAATAATATCTAATTGCCCATAACTGCAAGAATTCTAGAGTAGACATATATACTTCCTTAATGAGGTATATTTAATTCACATATTCAAGCTGTCTTCCAGTGCAGTCTTCCTTGTGCAGCGCTCGCATCTAATTTAACCTAATAAAAATTCACATATATATTATGTATCCTAAGATTTCGTCATTCCAGTCTATCATTTGAAAAATAGTTTCGAAATGTAAAATTAGTCATTAAGGAGGTAGTTAGTAAGAATCCAAAACCTACTTTTAAAAGATAAACTGCCTATGATGATGATGTTCTATCAAGTGGTTAAAAGGACTTAAGATGCATTTACTAATATTGATGAATATGCCTATTCTGTTGAATTTATTTGTATCTGGGAATTTTCAACCACACGTCATTGCTAAATTTCTCTCCGTCACGTTACCCATTGCAAAATTAATTCACTTAATGCTATACCAATATTTAGTCAAGGCTTTTCATATACAGTGCCCCCCCAATGTTCCACGCACTCTCTTTGTGTCTCAGATTTGTTGGAGATACTGACAAAGTTCTGTTTAGGACTCATTCAACGGCACACCATTTGAAATTGAGTCAATTATCCATTTACATTTGCTCGCCGAAATAATATCGTGTGCACTTGGGGCAGGCATGGATTTGGAACGTAAGTCGGTGTTTGCCACGTATTTCGAAGAGAGTTAGATAAGTATCATAGTGGAAACATTTTCCTTTACCATTAACTGGATTTTTTTCCAGATTTGATTAAATCTACATTATATTCATTCACAGAAAGTATTCCGCAGTTTTTAATATGCACAAAAAAGCTGTTTTTTATATCTTGGGATCAAAGATCTTATTTAAAGTCTTACTATAAATTCTTCATGTTTTGAAAAGAAACCAATGTGAAATATTCTTCGCATCATTTCTAGCCCTCTATCAGTATTGATGTAACGATCTTGTCATTTTCAAGAGGCCGAAACCTTGATAATTATGTGATTGGTATGTTGAAACCGATAAAGATCGTATAATAAGTGTGGAATATTACAAAGTGTTTCTTTTTTCCAATATTCCACAATTCCAAAGAGTTAATTCGCCTACCTTAATCCTTAGTTTAATTAAAAGGCATATTTTCCTGTTAATATATTTCAAAGGTTAAATTATATCATTTATGTAATGGAACTAATAGTGATGTTTAAAGTATGCCATTGCTTTAATCATTTAGGCTTGTGATCAAATCCTGTGCCATCCATAGCAAAAATTCTGTGCCATCCATAGCAAAGTGAAGGATTTGGTATTCGACGTTTCTATGCAGAACTAATCACAATTAAATAAATTAAGCCTTTCTAAGATTACATATTACCACCCGATTGCTTGACTTCTCTTTGAAACCTACTGTAAATTTGAAGTGATCACTTTACAGGATCGGATCCCCTGTTAGTTTATTCCTTTGAAAAGTAAAGGGCAATGGATTTTTATCGAATGAAATTTACATCAACTTTCACCAAATAAAGCTTCGCGCAATTTTTTCGAGGCTTTGTGATTTTCGGACGCATCACGGTTGTAAAAAAAAACTTGTATCGCTCATGTTTCAACATTTCCTCTGGAGTTTTTGCCCATTAAAAATGAATTCAGCGCAATTACTTCACCTGAGGGCCGCCAAACATAAAATGTGTGTTAATGCGCTCACTCGGCTTATGTGAACATTGGGGCGTAATGGTTGATTGATGATGTTTACGTTAATTTAGTTCGGCCATTACCATTTTTATTGACGGACCCACCATATAAGGTTCGACGAATGAATTCGTATTATCCATACCTGATTACTTTGCCGAGATGCTCATTTGTCAGTTGATGGCGAGGTTCCCGGAGAATGAGTCGCTTTGTGTTCAGCGGGAGAGGTCCCCGTCGGGTGGATTGCGGGGAGGGGGTGGAGGCGGGTGCGGGGAAACGGGAGTGCGGAGGGGAGTGAGTAGGGCAGGGGATGCGAAGGGGGATAAAGGAGAATAGTTAACTCTATAAGGAATAATGAATGAAAAGAAAAATAAAAAGTCCGTGAGCTGATTACCGTTCGCAAGTGGTAATAGGATCGCCGTCCTTGATGGTTGAGTGTTTACGGCGGTGGCTGCTACTCAACCTTTATAGCCCCGACGTGAAAGCTTAAACACTGTGGAGAGGCAGTTCAAATTAATTTCGCGGAGTGAATGCCTCCCAGGTGGGAACAAGGGTGGGCGAAATTCGTTTGCATATCGAATTGCCTGAGTGGACCAAAATTCCATTCATCGCAGGGTCAGTGAAAACAAAACATTCTGATTTCTTATGTCATGCCTCGTAAACTGTGCCAGTGATTTGGCGAGAGTATGTGTCATAATTGATGTGTAGTTTGAGAGGAATGACGCAATGGGAAGTTATTCTTGCCCGTTATTGAAGAGACTTGCCGAAGATGCACAAATAAGTACACATTTGATTGAATTCTTTTAGAATTAACGCCTTATTATTTGATTTTGAATAGAAAATATATCCAGTGGATATCTCTCCCTACGTGGAGTTATCTCAGTATATCTATAAGGCGGAGAGAAAAATATCCATCTCAGAATGGATACCTAGATTTATGCATCGAAAATTGTACCACAGGTGAGGGAAATGTTGTGTGAGATAAAAGCGGAATGGGAAAATAATGTAATTAATACTTCGTGAGGTTATATAAAAAGTAGAAATTTCCTTTTTGTCGCTTTCATGGGGAAATCATGATTCTTAATGGTTTTAATGGTTAATTGTTTAATAATAACAAAAATGTCAGTTCTTCTCCATACATCCTATCCCAGTGGCCTCATCTCGCTTTAATTTTATACATTTCTGGGCATTATTTTGATTTTTCGTAATCAAAAACTCCAAAATATTAATTAGGTCACGGTTGATTATTGTTGGGGTGCAACCTAAATATTTACTCAGAATTTTAATGATCCGCCGCAGTGTAAATCACGTGGACCACTTATTGCCATTGCTAACTTTACCAGGCGAATGGTGCCTAACAATGGGCGGATAAATACGTTTCACGGCTTTATCCCGAAAATGTGCATTTTCCTGGATTATACTCATTTTCCTATAAATCAATTAATCATCATTTAGTAAATCATTTAAACCATTTTTTCGTCATAGCGATCTTCCTAAGCCAAGAAACAGGAAAGTCATTTGGCTGTTGAGTCTTAAAGTAAATATGTTTGATATTTAAAGCGAACATTAATGTGGAATATAGCATGCTCTTAGAATCGAAAAAAATGCTAAGAACGAAGAAATAGAAGTAATTTTGCTTCGGTGGCTGTGTTTTATGAGGAGAGTTGTAACCTACCATGTTAAATCCGCGAGGCACAATTTCGCGGAGAACTCGCGTTGGATCGTTCCGGTGAGAAGCTCTTAACGGATCACCCTGCGGGCCATTATACTAGGAATATCAATTTGGATGGCGTTAAGGAAGATGCATCGTGTGAATAGGTCCTGGTGAATTGATGCTCAATTGGCGATAAACTAAATTTCGACGCGGCCAATTTAACCTGATCATACGGAGTCTACAACGCCCGAGTGAAGTTAATGCTCTATAGAGTCAAGGACGAGTTAACTGCTGGACACTTGAGTTATAAGTATGAGCCAAGCAAACAATATCTCTCAAATTTCGGGTTCCTCGTATTACAATAAAAAAATAACTCTGGGCCTCGCAAGTGGTTGTCCCAAAGAGGCACTGCATAGAAAAATCAGTATTTATTTTACTAGAGAGGTCAAACGCAGCCCTGTGTGGAAAAAATTATCTGTTTAGATAATAACTGGAAATGAGAAATTGGCAATTTTATAGCCCCAAATATTTTACATCATAGGCATTCGTGTTTTAAAATAAGTGGCAATGATTTATATTGGAAATTTAATTTTGAAAATTGCATTACATATAGCTTTCCGAGTTATTGGTCACTGCAGTCAACGCTTGAGAGTTTAAATCAAATATCAGGTGGGCTAAATCCGAATAAAGTTAACCTTTCTTTTTATAGAGATAAATTTCATTGCGAACAGGTATTCACTGGCTATCAGGTTATGTGGTATTATTATGTTCTATCATTCTTCAAAACACTTCATTTTCGTAATAAATGCACTTAAACTCCCTTTAGCTAACCCCTGAAAGAAAATATGTATACAATCTGAACTTCAGGAATATTTTTGTCAAAAATCAAGCCAAAAAACAGCTGATATATATTCTTAACTATGACTTTAAAATTAGGGAACAGCTTAAAATATTTATCACAAGCCTTTGATGGCGAAGGTAAGGTCCCGTTAACTTTGAAGATTCTCCAGTGGTGATCTAATGTAGGGTTAACAAGAGTTTATTCTAGGAATTTAGTAGTCGAGTTGTAGGCAGTAACTGAAGAAGGAAATAATATAGGGAAGACTGGAGGAAGTCCATTCAATAAGTAATATTTTAAAGTTGTTCCAAAATCTACCTTTGATAGGTCATTTACCTATAATGATGATAGATACGAAGGAGCTGCCCTACATTTTTTAGTCAGATATCGCGTCAACCCAGCACTGAAAGAAGTACCAAATCCCTCGTGAGCACCCTCGATAAATCGCCGAGATTCGGTCATTGGGAGCAGGAAATGGAGAATGTTTGAAAGTGTCGGTGGGTTTATTTGTAGTGTGGCAGGAGGAGAGTCAAGGAGGAAGGGGAATGCGTTGGGGTGGAGGCGAGGAGCAGGAGGCCATCACCCCCGGTTAATCCTTTGGCCCTTCAGCCTTGTCACGGACTCCCCCCCTCCCCTCCAATCTCCTTACTCTAAATGCGTTTCCGGTCAACGCCCTGCTCCCGCCCCATCTCCTCGAGCTCGTCATGTTCTTCCCCTTCTTTGTGTCCACACAATCCAGGGTTCCACATTTTTTTCCTCTCAATTTCTCCTGCGCACCGACCCCACGTTGTATTTTTATGCATATGTTTTTCACGTCAGCGCGTGCTTTAAAACACACAGCCTGCCACCAGTCAATTAAACTGTGTAATAACGTGGAATTGGCGTACAATTGTTATTTCCGAAGGTCCTACGTGTTTTAAGGACATTATTTTATTTGGTCTGGGGTTGAACTGATGTGTTTGTTTTGGACAAAACTGCAATAGGCTACCTTTAATAAATGTTTAGCCGTTGCAATATCAGATAATAGGAAAATCAAGATAGCTATTGTGTCGACAGTAAGATAATCCATTCCATGTTTTTTAGTGTTGTGATAGATTTTTCGTATAAACTCGTAGCCTATTTCAACACTCTCTAGCAAATGTTTTCATGATTGATTGATTGTATTGGCGATGTCTAAATTATTACGAATCAATTATGCATTTAATGCGGTACAGTCCAAAAAGGTTTGACAATAATCTCCTCCTCTTTCATCCTAAGTGTGACAGGAGATATTTTGCCTCTCTGGCTTACAGAAATGTAAGAAAAAAATTATAAGCTATTAAACCTAGTTGTAGCGTTTTTTGACTGAATGTCCTCTTATTTTAATGCCTTTGTCTCCTCCCAGTTGAAGCAAGAAACTTTTTCATTACAGCAGAACGTTCCCGCGATCCTAATTTTAGTATCATACATAAATGTTTAAATACATTTATTTTGGGGATGATATTCATGGTCCGGGTTATTTTCATGAATTACTTCGCTTTCTATATTTTTACAACTTCATGCAACTATGCTACAGTTTAAACACGTATTTTTACAGTAGAAATCGGTCCCCTCATATGCCAGTTAATTAAGTCTTGAAGGATTTCAAGCACTCTCAACCGGCTGGTTCAATAAATGTCTTTCTCTCCAAATTTATGAGTCTGCAATGCCCAGACACCGCACTGGAATGCCACGAGTAATTTAGCTTTACTTCCTCGTGCTCATTCGAGAATATTACTCGCGATGGTAACCCGGAAGGAATTCGGATCTTAATCGAAATGTTATTCAAGCGTAAGAGTAGGAAATTTCCTTGTTTAACTGAGTGACTTCATCGGAAATTCGTTGAGGAGCCACTGCACCTAAACAAATTCCACGCTGACTGGATCTTAGCAAGCTCAAAAAGCTTCATTTTTGTGCACAAAAGTGACTAGGAATATTACCAAGAAGCACTCTTACAAAAGCCATTTTTAATTATCCGAACTGAAGGATTGATCTTGATTCACTCCTTTGGATTCCCACCGTTTTTCTCAGTGATTCTTCAAATTGTGCACTAACTCTTATTTGCAGATTTGAATTAAAAAGGTTTTACATATTCCAGGTACCTAAATAATTAGTAATCGAGCCAGGTCTCGACACTTACATTATCATTGTTAAGGAAATATAAGTGCCGAAAACTGGGTCGGTTAATATATCTTTCTTAGGAATATACAAAAATACTAAATATATGAGTAGGTTTCACAAAGTGACGCCTGGTATTATAAAATGCACATCTTCCTTGCAGTATTTAAAAGCAAATGGAGGGCAGGGAAAATTTTAGTTGCATTTGGCTCGTTAACCCGCGTCAATTCTTTCGGCCGGTAAAATTGTTTCGATTGCACTTCGAATCATTGTAGTTAGGTAAGCGACCACCTTCACCTATTGTTAGGAATACAAGTCGCTTTAATTTAGAGGAAGAAATATTCCCAAGCAGAGCAAGTAGAGAGACCTTCCTGTGCCGTCGTCGGTTCTTCGCCGTCTATTTTGACCCGGCTCGATTACTCGTGTGGGCTAATTATCGCGGCGGGAGACCTCTCACGGCCCGACCAAAAGGAAAGGACGTAGGTTAGTCGGTAGGCTGGAAGGCAGTTGGGAAGAGGGTTTGGAGAGGGGAAAGGGAGGGGTTCTCTCGTGGAGAGGAGAGGTCCTTGCTCCACCGCGCCTAATGAAATTCTCCTCTGCCATCTCCCGACGACTGGTGGGACTAGGTGTGTTCGCGACGTCGTCGTCGGAATTAAGGCGCGATAGATTAAAGAATACGAGGGGGTGGGAAGGGAGAGGGTGGGAAGGAAAGGGTGGGATGAGGGGAAGAACATGGGGAGGAAGACGAGAGAGAGAGAAAGTAAGGGGCTCTGGAGGAAAGGTTCAAAATTAGAGGGAAGGAAATGGCGTGGGAGGAGTGAAAGTGTACGGGAGGGAAGGAATGGAACGAGCATTCCGGAGAGTGTGCCGCTTTAGTCTGAAAAATTTGGCTGGTGTGTGGGTGTAGACTCAATTTAATTGGTGCTCTAGTGGCGGAATAATTCACGGTTCGCGTGCGAACAGTGAAATAAATCCCGTTCAATGAGAGCATAGCGTGTTATCTGGATTGTAGTCGCTGCTCTCAATGGTCCGTAGTTCATCCTGAGAGATCAAGGGTGGAGTTATTTAGATTTTTCATGATCGAGTCATTGTATTCCTGGAGATCTACACGATTTCTTCCGTAAGAAAAGTTTCGACTAATCTCTCTTTTTATGCCCTTGCCACTTGCTTGTGGGACTTGTAAATAATCCCCCTTAAATGTAATTCAGCACTCCCCATTAATTATGGTAGTGAGGTGTGCTTTCATGTAATCGATAATTTTGGTCACGTATAGAATATGTACGGTTGATGCGTGTAGCTTTAGAAATTTTTTGCTCCGAACTCCGTGTCTACCTATTTATTTCTCGTGTACCAGTAGAATTTCGGCAGCGGCAGCGGAGAATCAGTTGGATCGTATGCTATTTAATCTCTTCTTCAAACAAAAAGAAACTACACCTAGTGTATTTTAAAAGTGAAGAATAAGCGTAATGTTTTTCCGTATGTCTTGAAAGGATACGAGTGGTGGTATGTTGGCAAAGGGGGTGGATTTGAATGAGCGTTGTCACTTGATGCATTTTATTTCGTTTATGTGTTGTGGCGAGTCCTTCCGTCGGGAGTATGCTGGAGATCTAAATTAACGCTACAGCGGGAGCGTAGTGGGGGTAGTGCTATTTGCACCATCCGTGTTCTAAATTCGAAAGTTGTCGTTCCCTTCTGCTCAAAGATCCCAATAAAGACCCCGATGCTCGTCGTCTCCGGAACGGAGCGCACCCGCTGGAATTGAGTGGGGACGGAGAATCGAGTGGAGCGGCGGGGAATGAAGAGGAGGGAGGCGGGGGGAAGTGCATGGGGGCGCGGGGGTTGTCCGCGGGGAGGCAAGCGAGGCGACCCGTGTCACTTTCCCACGCTCGAATTAAGGAATGGGTTCGATGAACAGCGGCCCCGAATTAATTCACGGTCGTCGTACGCGTCGGACACCGAAATTATTCCATCCGGCGCGCCGCCGCCCGGCCCGGCCCCTGCCGCCGCGCCGAGGGACGGCCGCAACACAGAGCGAGAGGCATTTCATTAGGCGGGGGAGACGTGGGGGAAATGGTACCGGCCGGAGCCGCAACCCGCATGACGCAACATCGTTGCGGGCGGCCGGGTTCTCAGGATGTGGACTCTCGTGATCCACGGCGGCCGGCGCGGGGGCGGACGGAGGAGACCTCTGAATGGCCCCGAAATTGCCGAGGCGGCGGCGGCCGGCGTTGTATTAACTTTCGTCGGGGGGAGGGGAGGCGGTGGTCGGCGAGGTCGTGTTTTCGAGGACCGCCCTTCACTCCGTAGTATTATTCCCCAAGGACTGCTCCCGTTTCACATTTCAGGTCTGCTCTTAAGATATGATGTCGTCGCAAGCAGGTGACGCAGAAGCCATTTGGTCCTTGTCGCGTGCCGCACGGAGGGAAGTGAAATCTTATCGCAGACTTCGTGGACGAAATTAAAATGTCATATTAGTTGAGTGGTGATTTTTCCGTGTCTGTGGAATTTTATGACCACTGAGCCAAATATGACTTAGATGAACGAGTCGCTTTACTCGAAGCGAATAGAATTTTTCCGCACTATAATTATACCGAATGGATAATGTCAACTAAAGGTGACCCAAGATTTTATCGCTCCACTATAGCTTTATGAAAGATAAGTGATATTCTGGTTTGGAACCAACCAAGATGTACTCCCCAAACCTCATTCGATGGCATAATTTCACTAACATGCATAATTGAAAGACTTTGCCTTTTAAAAATATATACTTAAAATTATTATAAAATTTTATATTCCTACAGAGTGACGTCTCAAAAGTACAGTTAGCCGCCTACGTATATTTCTCGGTCCAAAAAACTGAAAATTTTGATTACGAGTCAAAAGTAAATACCTTCCGTAAGAATATATCATTTGCGCTACAATTTCTTACGCTGATTTCTGATTTGGATTCTTAGAGTAGGTTCAAGCTGATGAAAAATAATAGAAGAGACGAAACATCGTAAAATATGGTTTAGGTATATTTCCTTTTTCTGGAATCTTTCTCTGCATTTTCAACCACATTTTGATGGTATTCTATCAATCCCTGCCACACGCCCTCGCAGCGGCATTAGAGATACTGTGTGGATGCAGATGTCATACATCAACATATCTCTGAAATAACAAAACCTTATCGTTTCCTACTATAGAAAGTTATTTTCAAGAAAAACATGTTTTGGATGGTTTAATTCCATGTCACGACTTGAATCTACTCCCGACTTTCGTTCTGAATTTTTCTCGTTCTTCCCTCAATCGATATAGTCTTCCACTTGCTCTCCATGTGATATTATTTATGCTTTGAGACAAAGTGGTAATCGTCCAGCCCGAATAACCCTGTTTGCCGGACCATCTTCCCCGCAGCGGGGTTGCCATTCTTGCTTGGCCCTGGCGATATAAGGTTATTTACAGGCCATGCCGTCCCTGTTTTCACATTGGATGTGGAAGATTACAAGGGATCTGATCCCCTCGCCTTCTCCCCTCTTCCGCCCCTACGGCTTCATACTTTTCCCCGTCCTCATTTAACCTCTTGCGACCTCCTCGCCCGGCGATCCCTCTCGATTTCCCTTGCCAATCTCCCCCCACCACCACTGCCCTCATCCTTATAACCCACTTCCCTCCTCGTCCTCCTTCCCCTCCTCCGACCCTCCCCTCCCCCCCTCAGCCCCGAGGACCCTTAATCCAATCCTTATCCAGGCCCTTCGGTGGAAAGTCTCTCCGAGGAATAATTTGTATGCGCTGCGAACACTTTTCGAGGGGGCGTTGGGAGGGGAAGGGGAGGGGGTGGTGGGAAGAGAAGGGTGTGCCCGCGGAGGTTTTAGATATCGAAGACGCCTTGGGGGGTCCACCGAGGATGCCGGCTGCCCCCTCCGCCTTTCACGCCTCTCGCCGCCCTTCGCCCCCCCCCCTCCCCCCGGCCCGAAAGCTCGTGCTGTGGGCTCGACGACTCACACGGCTCGGCTGGTTTTCCGTGCGCTCCGCCCCTTATTTTAACACGTTCCCTCGTGAGGAAAGGCGTTTATCGCCAGGGTGTTGTTTGTCTGAGTTAGTTTCTCTTTTTATGTTTTATTTTGTCTGGTTTGCTCTTTTAAAAGTTCTCGTTGCATTTTTTTCGCCGATGCGTATCGTTGGAGGAAGTTCCTGAGGGCCGGTTAGGTTCGGGTATATTTCGCACCGCCCGCTCGTCAACCTCTTGTTATCAGTTTGCACCTTCTGTTTAGCCGCTTTTCGTTTTGTCTTTGTAGATATTACTTACCGCAAATGGCAAAATGGAAAAAAATATATTCAGTGGAAAGATAAAACTGTATTGCTGGCATTATTTTGCTATGTTTTTCTACATTTTTTATTAGCATACTTTAAGGTCTATTTTGAGTGGTATTGAAATAATCTCCGACCGATTAAGGGAACACACACTGAGTTATCGTTACGTGGGGGCGTTTAATCCTCTGATATTTCAATCACTAGGTTTTTGCAAAAAGTAAAACACACTTGCGTTACCACGGAACAGATTTTCTTTTTATTT
>LYUA01002525.1:29314-43517 GCA_002093875.1 Calopteryx splendens
AGGTATTACCTATATATTTTATCCGTCTCCACCTCTGTGTTTCCGCTGTTTTTGGTGAATAAATTTGCCGGACGGCTGATTGCTTCTGTTTTTTTGTGAATCAATTTGTTAATTATATTCACTGGGTAACCGTTGGCTATGGCTATTCCTTATTTTATTTTTTACTCCTTTCCTTTATTCCTTATTTGATTTTATTACTAATCCTGGTAGATTGCTGTATAATTGCTGAATTAGCAGACATTGCAGAGATTTTTAAATTATTTTTATTGATGTAAATGAGAGAAAATAAAAGTAAAAAGTAATAGCTATTTTATTAAATATTTACGCATAGCTATAGCTGTTCTAATTAGAAAAATTCGGTGAGCCCACACATTTAGATTAAGTAGTTTCCTCCATTTTCCCATATTTAATACCGAATCGTGTATGTGATTAATTCCCTAAATATTATGTGTTATTTAAAGGAGCTTGGGCCTCATTTATCTGTTTACATATGCAACTCATTTAACAATCCTTGCTTCACGGTGTTTAAGCGTCCACACAACACACACCACTGACAAAAATGTTGCGCAAATAAACGTTAGATGGATTTTTGGAAAGAAAAATATAAGATACACCAACATTAAAGAAAGCATGCATCATTAACTTTCACTAAAATAAACGGGTGACCTTTCAAGGAAACTTTAAGGCTTATATGGTAGCTAACCTTGTCTATTAAGTCATATCTCATATCACTAAATATTATCTTAGGTCCAAATACCATGGTATTTTGAATTTGTTTGTGATTCAGTACTAATTAATTTTATTTTTTTAGAAGTTAAGGCTTTTAGAAATTATTGTGGCTAAATAGATTTTTAAAGATGTGTAAACCTTAAAGAATCAGTCCACTATTGTTAAATTGAAAAAAATGGTGGTGGAATCAATTATATAAGTGGGGGCCAAGAAGATCGAAAAAGAAATTATTTATTATTATCTGAATTGCGTGCTTCATTCTATAAAAGATTTTATCTGAGTTTATCAAAAACAAGCCACAAGAAGGGTAGCGGTATTTTATCGAATTAAAGGAAATGGATAACCTACAGGAAAAATATATATCTACTTGTTTTAAAGTGTAATTGGACCATAACTTTTTGTCTCCCACAACAGAAATGTGTGGAATTTGTAATGTAAGAAAATGTCTCTTGACAACATCAACTTCTAAGTTGCAATTCTTCGTACCTATCGTAACTGATTTATTGCATAAGGGACTTAATATTTAGTTGTAATTCAGTTGATGGAAGTATCCTAAGAAACATAGTCAAAGGAATCTAATTTTAGGCTTATGAGAAGAAAACATTTCTGGGAACTCCAATGCCCTTGGTATTGCCATGGAAATGTGAGATTGTTAGGAGGGAAGAACTATTGACATCAGTCACCAGGAAGATGAGATAATATTAGCTTCATGATTGTTCGTCATGGCATTGTTGTCTGTATGTGGGGACCTTAAGAAGTAAAAGGCCATTGATTCATTGCTATTGTCACGTGGGTCAATTATTTATTGCTATTTAGTATTAAATTAAATTTATGAGTACCGTTGTGATAGTATAGTGTGATAGTAGTGCACTTTCAACAGAATATGATTTCATGGTATCGTAAAGAAGTTTAAATATATCTCCGAGATTCGAACTGTTCACAATAAATTCAACTATCTTAGCTATTAGAAACTGAAGGGCCAAGCCATATCGCTAGTAGAATGTTGTAGATTCTACATTATTTACTGCCGAGGCCACCACGGTCACACACGCTAGACAAATTTTTCTCCTAGCGTAGGTATTGGTAGTGGCCTGCTATGACCAATAAAGGAGTGAATTATTGACTGGTCTGTGTTTAAGGGTTTTGAAGGGTAGTTATAAATCTACCTATAGCCAATAATAATGGAGAGAATGGGAGAGGGAAACTCCCACATCGGGCAAAAAAGAGAACCAAGGGAAGTGTGTTGGTGCTTTCCACCATGATGTGGCCAATCAAAATGAGGGCACTTTTCAACCTTATTTCCAAAATACTGTTTTAAGGTTTTCATCATTTTTGATTATTCAATATAGGTTCATCCATCCCCCTCTATGACGAATATTCGTGATCGTAAAATATTATTGTTGTCGAATAATGCACAAACTATGCCAATCTCACCACAAATAACAAGGAATCAGGTTTTTATCAGGGTAAAGTGAGGATCGAAAGATTTATTTATTGATAATGGATTACTGATTCCTATTCCGACATGAGATTCCGTCTGAGATGAGACATAAAATACAAAAAATGAAGTACCAGGACGTTTAAGTCACGACTGAACCAAAAAATGTCACAACAAGTTAAAAATATATGAAATATTTTTAACCATGCAACTTTTGCACCTAACAAATTATATTAAGGAATATATAGAGATTTCTAAAACGAGTTTGTTCGTTAGCATAAGAGGAGTTTTTCGCAGTATATTAAATATATCAAATTGTAAGTCGTAGGTGATTTTTATATGGTCACCATTATAACAGTTTTTAATATTTTGCCATGGTTTTTTTTAAATCCCCCTAGACATATATTTCATCCTTTAAATGATGGCTCGGTTATTGCTGCAGTGGGAGTAGTGGTGGAGCAAGGTTAACAAATGTAGCTGAAGCGAAAGTCCCGTATCGATGTATATCGAAATTCAAGAATCTTTACGCCAAAAACACGGAGTACCCATATCCGTTCATACAATGGAATAACTGACTGACTGACCCCTGCAATAAAAGCGTCCCACTGCATTTGTTCTGGAAACTTTTCTGCCGCACTAGAGAAAAGAATCCGAGCTCCAATCGAACCCTCCAGGTGGACACCACTTTCGAATCCGAGGGAAAGCGACCGAGGCACGTCTCTTCCAATGGGGGTGTTAGCTACGACCCCCCCCCTTTGAATCTCCAGAGACTTCTTTACCGGTACGACTCTCGGAGATACCGATAGGAGCACCACGAGAGTAAGGGGACCGTACGCCATTAAAGGAAAAGAAGAAAGGGGTTGGGCGGGGGTAAGATGGGAGGAGTGGATGCAGGAGCGAGAGTTCTCTCGTCCACGAACACATTGGCGCGCCAGAGGGGGTGGATATATATATTCTTCGCGGGGGAGAGGGGTGAGGAGGGTACAGAGGGGGAGGAATGGGGGTGGTTGGTGTTGGGTGAAACGATCGGAGGGAAAGGAAGAGGGTCCGGAGAGAAGGAAGCGGAGCGGGGAAATAATACAAGCCATTTTATTTTTTCCCGTTGCGGGATTAGGAAGTTTATGGGAAGGAAAATATGGTGCGTTTAGCGGGGGTGGAGGGGCTGCGGAATTGATGGCGGGAAAGAATATCCCTTTCTCTTTCTCCATCTGAAACAGCGGCGGCGCTGAACGAGCATATATATTCGGTTTGGTGCGGTTGCCACAATTCGAAATGCATTTCCAAGGGGTGACTCCCCGGCAAGGACGTCTCGCAGTCGGAGAAACAATTGGGGAGGTGGGATTTGAGATGTTTTCGATCCGGGTTTTAAGGGGGTCTGGGGTAGTCGCAGTTCCGTGGGGTTGCAATCGGGGGTGGAGGTAGATGATATTGATGGCCACATTTCGTGTTGACTGGGGGTAGTCTCCCGCCCTGATTCCGGGGGTGTGTGTTTCCTGCGAGGGGGAGGAGGAAGAAGGGGGTGCTCGGAGCTCTTTTTGTGGTCTTGCTTTCCCCCGAGCGGGCGCGTGAGGATCGGGTTTGCCATTGCGGGGGTGGAGGGTGGGTGGCGGGGGAAGGCGGTGTCTGCGGCGTGGGGCCTGCGCTGCGGCTTTTCATTGGGGGAGGGGAAGCATTTAAAGGACCCTGATTTACCGTTCCGAATGGGTGAACAATACAGGAGGTACACATACAGGAGGTATGAACTTGAATGCATATAAACTTGAATCGTTTTTTGGGGTTTTCCCCTTCTCACTCGGAGGAAGTGGAGCTCGCTCGCTTTTGTTTTACAAGAATATATTTTCGGATGGAATTTGGCCAGTATTGCGAAAGTTTTCTCTTTCCCCACGTTCCCTAAGGGTTGCAATCGGAGGGAATTGGGCAAAGTTTTCCTTTCTGTTTCAAACTTTATAGTGTTCTCTGATTCCACAAGTTCTAAAAGAATAGGTATTGATTGATGCTAATGCTGAACGAAATCACGGAACGGAAATAACCTGGGAGTTCCGTTTCCTTGCAATTATCTGCGTGAAACACGGTCCAGCTTTAATTGATAATGATTGAAGAAATGCTTGATGGAAAGAATCTGGCCAAATTTAGGGATTAATGCGTTACCTTAAATGCATTTCGTGAAATGGAATGTTAGTGGTAGGTAAAAAAATCGATGTTAGATCGTTGCGGATCTATGTTTTCAATTTTTTTTCAGCATACAAGGTAATGATTAGCTCAACAGATGCATGAATTATGCTTAGACACTAGTGGGGTATGCATTTCCAAAACTTCAAATGATATCACTTAACATAGTGGATTCGTTCGATTTCTTTCTTACCTAAAGATGTCACCATAGAGAAATAATTTATTGCATGCCCGTGCTTCCGGACTCTTTTTGGAGATGAGATGAAAATATCAGATACCTATTTCAATTTTATTCTTGCCTCATTAGTTTGACGACTTTTTTCATGCAGTAAAATTTGTCAAAACTATATGAGCAATTTTCAGTAACTCTTGAGTAAATTTCATGAGAATCACCTGCCTTGAATGTTAAATATTTCATCTTCCCCTTTTAACGTGCCCACTGCTGATGACCAGTTTGTGCTCAGACACAAGATAAGGAACGGTTAAAAAAATAAAACCAATCATTTTTAATTATGAGAAATTACTGAATAAACACGATGATTTTAAATTTAAGAGTGTTACTATAATATTCACTGCACAAGTCCGGGATTCGAATAAGGATGCCCCAATATCCTACCAGAAATCCACGAGGCCGGGTGTGAACCCCGGTTTCGGGGAATGATTTTTTGCAATGAAAACCTCGAATTTACATACGCGCCAGTGGGTAACTACGTTAAAGTTACTGTTTTGGCATCATAGGGGAATTTTAACTTGATATTCGTACCTACCGATGTAACTTACAGATTTTATTTCCATCCCCTGCATGAATCACTTCCGATCCATATTGATCGGATGCGATTCTTGCGTATTCTATTTATGTTGTGGGACCTACCAAACATTATTCATCTTTTCTACCATTGTTGGAATGTGGTTAAATATGTGCGTTAGTGTTATTTTTAATTATAAAAACCAAACTTGAAAACAAAAACTACTTTTAGCACCCTATTCAAGAGGCTAAAGAACTGCGGCGATGCATTTTCGATCGAAGCTGAGTAACCCCAGTGGAAATAAAAAACGACGGACGGACATCCATTCAATTTATGTTCACCCTAGAGGTCGTAAAGAATAGAGAGTGGGAGGAGAAGGACAAAGAAGAAGGGGTCACTCACTAATAATGGGGAAACTTCCTCGGTGGTATCCAGCAATCGACTCAATGCATCAAATTTCCCGAATAGTACCTAGTACTCGACCGTGAGGGTCAAAAGAATGCGTGGAAGTAGGTCACTGCTTTGATGGTTCACGAAAGCCATAAACCAACTTAAAAAAGTTGTGCGTGTGTGTGGGAGGGGGGAGGGGGTGGGGGGGAGTAAGAAATGGGGAGAAGAAACAGCGCGGAAGGAATGGATCTTCGAATGGACGGACAGTCGAGCGGAGAGGACCGGGCGTTATGACAGGATTTCGCCGACCCGCCATTTTTCTCGTGCTTCCCGCCTCGGTGGGTTTCTGTGTGGTGTACCCAGGAGCCAGCAGCCAATCGGGCTGCGCGTTCCGTGACGGGGGTGCTGGGGCCATGGTTAGGAGGGGGTGTGGTGGCGATGATGGGTAAAATCCCATTGCAAAGTTAGGTACGCCCTGTAATCTCCGACTTCGGAACTCATGTCGGTGTTTCTTCGCGCGGCGGCGGCGCTCGGATTCCACCCCGGACCCCCCGTGGAATGCTGCAGCAGGAAGGATTCTGTGCGACCAAGAAAATGTCGTCGACAAATAAAGACGCATCACGTTGGGTTTAACTTTGTCGCAGTTCCAAACAGCTCGAACAAAGGCATTGGATACTTCTAGAACGTATCATCTCTCTCTGTGCCGTCATTTCACGAAAAAGATAACGCCCAGTAGTAAAATTAAAAAAAAATATACAGTTGCGCACGAAAGAAAACATTCGGAAAACGAGCAAACTTTTCTTGTCTCTAGTGAACAACATAAAATGGATATTTATCGAAAAAGCCATAGATTTATTATTATGATAAATTATAGGCCGAATATTACGAAAAGATTCACCATTAACATAGTGATACCTCATTCTCTATTTACATATTAATAAATCGCAAAACGGATCTCTGTCTGTAATTGGTAAAAAAAAGAAGGCCAGAGCTGCTGCCATGCTGTGTTATCCATCTCTCGTGCACCAGAGTGTGGAGAGCACCAAAAAGAGATTTCCTTTGTATTTATACTGAAAATTATACAGCCATAGAAATATTAGCTGACTATCATAGCAATATTACTATTAGCGTTGTTTGCAATTGGATTCTGTTTTTCATTCCCTTCCACTTCCACATTTTAAAACGGCCAGCATGCAGCATTCTCTAAACTCCGCCCATACCCCCTTTAAGGCCAAACTTCCCTCTGCACGTCCAACTCTCTTTAAATGCATTTTTTCCTTTTTTTCCCAAATCATTGGTTTCAAGCTCATCTGTAAAATATCAATTTGAGGATAGAGTGAAAAACCTTGTCGGTTTTTTTAAGGCATTTACTGCAGCGCTGCGGGATTCATCACATAATTGACATCTTCATGTAGCTAAAGATGTTACCAATATGATGAATACTGTTGCACCGTAAGAAATGTATCCAGAAATCTACTAGGTCCCCAATACTATCTCCGTCCTGCGATATTTATCTACTCTATCCGCACCTCCCTTCCCCTATTAGGCCAATTTTTCTTATTTTTGGCCATAATTCGTGGAAAATATGAATGCGAACTTGACCTACTTTAAGTGCTTCTTCTATCCTTCACCTCTCCTTCATTGTGTTGTAGTGGATTTAGGCATGGAAATATGAGATCGAATTCAATATGAAGGATAGTTTCAGGGTTGAAAATGACAATCAATTGTTTAATCCTTGGGGGACTTATAAATTAGTGTAAAGGGAGTCATGTATCAATTTACTTCAGAGTGAATTCTTTTTTATTACAAAATCCCAAAAATAACAGATTTTAAAACTAACCTCAACATGTGACATTTTCCTTGTAGGTATAGTGAAAATGGTGCCTCTTAAGGGCGGAATGAATCTGGGAGTTGTTCCTGCGCTATTCAAAAAAGTGGAGAATAAGGGAAAAGTGATTTCAGTATACCTTTGCAATTGTGTTCCCTCCATCTACTGCTCAACAAAAATAATGCCCCACTAAGGTGGAAACAAAATTCGTTTTTCGACAAAAAATTTTATTCACGGCCTAAGATTCGACTTAGGCAGTCATCATCTGGTCCAAAAAATGTGTAAGTCGAAATCTTAGGCCGTGAATAAACTTTATGTAGAAAACCCGTGTTTCCTTCTCAGTATGAATCGCTTCCACAAATTGACACCTGAAAGCACCCAATTTAAAAAATTCCCAATTTAGGGTTTGCATTACCTATAGTTAAAAAAAAACGTTCTTATGAATTCCAAAAAGTGATTAATAATGTCCATCACGACTGCTGACCTACGTTGCAGATCAACTCGACCGTAGTGCCCTCTGCCCTACGGTTCTGGTCCACTCCCTGCAGTGAATTTCTCTTCGGTGTTGCCCCTGCACGCTCCCAGATAAAATTAACCCGCAGAATTCTGGATACCGAAAAAAACACAAATTCGTGAGAAACCACCGGTGATATGGGAAAGGAATGGGAGCTGGACCCTTGTTGGCGGTCAATTTCGCTTGTCCATCGCCTGGCTTCCTCGAAGAAGATTCTAAGGTAGGATGCTAGCCTGTGTACACTTGAATTAATCAAGATAATTTTCAAAATAAGCCAAAAAATGCGATACATTTGAACTAGGGGAACTTTTTTCTATTTAATTTCAAGATGAATTGCTATGGGAGGAGAGGAGAGGGGGCAGTGAGCAGAATTACGCGCATATAGACTTTCTATCAGGAAAAAATAACCGGCGACGGCAATTAGCGTGGACATGAGGGTGGGATTAATTATAATTGATATCTGAAGTGCACTACAGGGGAGTATGCAGTACAGTGCAGAGTACTCGGAGCATACTGCAACATCGCCGTGCGTTTCACCTTTCCATGGTGTCTATGAGGGCAGCCGAGAAAAAAAAAGGTTGGAAGCGATGGAAATGTAGTATGAACGAAGGATATTGAAAAATAAAAAAAGATTGACGGAGTAGCAAGTGAAGAAGGATTTCGATGAGAGGGAGGATGAAATTGAAATAGCGTTGACAAGGATACGATGCAGACCAATTGGAAACATCCTAAGGCACGATATTTTACCGATGACCGTGGGTGATTAAAGGGAGAGAGGATGGAGGAAGGTCAAAGGTGAAGTATGAGAAGCAGGTAATGAAAGATCAAAGCGCAAGTCACCATGAGCAAATAAAGAGATTGCGGTGAATAGAAAAGCCCGAAGGTCTACTCGTATTTAACGTATGTATCCAAATATGGGGAGTAATGCTATTGTGATATTTTGAATCAGGCTTACGAGGTGCAGTACAGTGTGATATTTTCCATCATATCGATATCCTATTTTTTTAATAAATAAAAATAAAAAATAAAATAAAAAAATGCAATGCAAGTTTATTTAAATATGACATTTTAGAATATTTCTGTTTAGGCAATGGACTATTTTTAATAATTGAGGCGAAAGTTTTTTTTTATTGGTAGTTGGGAAAAATTCGTAGTTGTGAAATGCCGTGATTATGGTACATTGATAAATTGTATCGATGACCGCCTACGAGGCCAACGAGGCATGAATTAAATCCCTGAGAAGAGCGTACATATGCAGCTTTTTGTGTTAACATGGACACATCATTTTAGTGCGTCGAAAATAAATAGATATGAGTAGGTATTGGAGGACTGAAGGGGATTCCGCAGCTCTAACTTGCGAGCCATGACTCACACGCTCATTCGTGCAAAAATGAAAAGATATTCGACATCGAATTTAGTCCGGTTACTTTATTTATTCAAAGTGTACCAATCCCTCGTCCGATCATGTTTTCTAGGTGTAATTCAACAAAGATTTCTTATCTCTTCCGATCATCAATTTTTCCTTAATATTAATGCAGGGCAAGTTCGTACTTTGGTGAAACATGGGACATTAATAGTCAACGACAAAGTTAAGCTCTGTACTTGCTTGATGAAGCTCTAAACAGATTCAAGATTAGGTATAAAATATAAATATATGTTTTTATTTGAGAATATTACACACTTTAAATGAATGCGTCATAATTATTACGCTTTTAAGAAAAGTATTACCTTCGAACTATGATGAAATGGTGTAATTGAAACAAATATATGTACTTACATTTGTACGATAATAGGCTTATCGCTCATAAGTTTGTTGGTCAAATAGCATCGTCTCTGGAAGTGTTTGGATTGACTCGATCATTGATTGTGGATTATTTAGGCGCCTCAACAGTTTAGTCCCTGAGTTGTATGACCCTCCGATGTGGGAAACCGATAATATTGGCTTTCACGGGCATGGGTCGTCCGGGAATGCTTGTGCGAGAGATGAGGGCACCTGAGGCATCTGATGGCATCGGTCAATAGTCCATTAAAGGCTTCGGTGCACACAGTGGCGCGCGAAGTGCTCTCTACTCTCAGTCCAGGTTCATGTGACTGTATTAAGTAAGTACTACTTGCGCCATTGTGAGATACAAAGTAAGGTGCGTGTGGAATCATATTACGAAAAACTATCGACTGTACCACTTTACTTTAACCATGGGAAATGCGAAAATCAATCAAGTTATTTGTGGTGCATCTCATTTTGCACGAAAATAAATAAAAAGTGAATAATTGCTTTCTGAAGGAATTAAGCACAATTATCTGATTAGAAATCAACAGGCTGTGTATTAAGGATGGAAGAATATTTTAATGGAAGAAGTCCCAATACCTTTATCTCAAATAATGTGTTACTGTTAGATTTCTGCAGTATTAAATAACCATTATCAAGTACTGCAATTAATATAAAATATTGTTATTATTCAATTATTTACCAAATATATCGAGGTTGCAGTTAGCATTTTAGACTGAGATTTGAGATTCTCTCCTCATACAAAATACATATTTCCTGAGATGTAATTTGATTTTTGCTATGAGTCCAAAAACTCTTAATTTGGTCACCATGACTCGTATTCTTTTGAAGTAATTGGTATAGGAAAGTTCTATGTACGCTGACATAAGCAGATATACCTCAATTTTCAGTTTTAATGGAAGTAATTTCGTGTTATTGTTGAAAAAAAATCAGTTTTTCCAGAAATATTTATTTCATAATAGGGAATGTGAGAGAGGCATCATTCCTCGTTTAAAGTGCTAAGATTGGCTTTCACAGCTCCACAGCCAAATCTATCCGCTTATTCTATCCACGTGCACATATTTCATTTACTGAGCATTCACATTAAGAGACTATATCCTATTATTTTGTAAGCTCCTCCATAGCCATGTATCTTGTGAAAAATCCTGTTCAATTACATGAAAAAACTCTGTTAGTGCATAGTTGGCTGTTTATTTCCACACTTTTTACAAATGTGACATCTTCGTATGAAGTATTTAGGTGTCTCATCTCGTAAAAATGGCCAAACCTTTCTCCTGATGTTTTTTTCTACTTTCCACCACGAGTAAAATAAGAGGACACATTTAATATGTTTAAAAAAATGGCCCCTAAACTTTAAGGATTTCCGAAATGCATTCGAAAAAGTATTCACTCATTTAAAAACATTTATGAGCTAAGTATCTCTTAGCCGTTCTAGGCACAGCAAAGCTCTTATCTTACCCAATGGTAATTGTTTCTGCCACCTTTCATGCAACCGGAAAAGTTTCTTCTTGTCCTTCCTCTTCTCTTAAGTAGATTTAAGATTATTATGAGTAAATTTAAGCATTGTGCAAAAGTTTACTTATTTTCGGTTGAACATTAACCTTCGGGTAATTAAGACCAAAGATTCCCGCTGGATAATTCGATTGGTGGATCTTTGTTTTCAGCCATCTAATCAAGAATCTATCGGATGAAAACATTTTTTAAAGTTTTGTCCTCTAATTAATTCAAATTGAGCAAAATGACGTGTGCAATTTTCGGGAGGAAAAGAATCTCTTGCACATATTTTTATGGAATTATCTCCAGGAATGTAATTATTGTGCGACACTAAATTGTAGTGCTCGCTGGTAAATTTTCCCGCGACATAACTTTGGAGGCGAATGCAATATATTGTTAGGTTTTCTCCATTTGATTTCCTGAAACATGGTCTGATTTTAAAGTTTTCCTTAACATTGTGTCATTCCTGAATCCTTCCTGTAAAATTAAAAACAATGAACGATATACCTGTTTCATTATCAGGATTTATGCAGTAATTATTATTTTCCATTTTCTCAAAATATACGAATGTCTCTAATGTAATTTCTTATTGGCATAATTATTTTCTCAATATATTTTGATTTGAATAATTCCGCTCTTGTCGGTATTTTTCCTTTCCTTGCTAATAAATGTTTCACTTCCTTGCTACGTCCGTGGATGACTTGTGTTTGCTCTTGCTCTTTCGTTGGGTAGATTCTGTGTATATTATTAACTAAAAAAGTTGACTTATTTTAAAATTGGAGAATTAGTGAGAAAAATATGCGTAAAACATAAAGTATATGCGAGGTACTTTTTAGGGTATATTTTTTGATTAAATTATTGGAACGTGAATGCTTGCCTTAATTTTTGTTTCCAGATTCTGCGGTCACGGCTACGGGTAAAACAGTCTCTCAAATGACCGATGACACATTGTTTCTTTTGCTGTGATACGCATAGAATGATACAATATTTTAATTGGGAATAGTGTGTGTTTGCTATTATTTTTGATATTTTTTTATAGTTAATGTTGAAGGGCTGTCACTCCACTTCAGACTCACAGTCAGAAATACAACCACTTCTCCAAAATAGGTCATGCTTAAGCCAAAAACTCCGATCTTTGCAATTGACATGCGACTCCTTAGCAAGCGACGTGAGAATAATCTAAGAAGTTCCCATTTATTGAACAGCACGATAATTACTGTGTTCCCCTCACGCTCATGCTTTCCATGCATAAACTTTTATTCGACTAATTACGAAGTTAGGAATTATTTATTAGAGAATATCCATTGAGTACACTGCGTGGATTAAATCCGTTTGTGGATATAGAATTTCAGTGGTAATGAAAGTTGGAGAAGGCATTTTTCGCGCTATGAGCCCTTGTAATTATTCTCTTTTTTTTATTTCCTATGCAATCGGTTCTGTTTCTCATTGAAAAATTTACCGAGTAAGCACTGACAAACTTTTAAGCTCATATTTCTCAATTTCAGTTCAAAGTTTTAAATTTGAAACTGACCTCGCTAAAGAACTCACTTTTGGAATTTTTCACCTTTGTCTTGCGTTTACAATGCGTTTTACTACAAAAATGGATTTGGAAAAATTTGCACGCCAACTGAAACTTGGCTGGTTAAAAAAATAACTATTCATGATTGTGATTACCAGAACTTGTAATTAGTACTTCATTAAGTTAGGAATGGAGTAACAGAAATAACACATTAGTTCACCAAAGCACATAGATATGCATTTAGTTCACTTAAGCCTTGACAGACATTTTCGGTTTGATATTAGGAGAGGAACTAATCGAAGTATCCTATATTACACAGTAAGCATAATTATTAGTCACAATATATCAAAGTTATTAAAATCTGAAGGAATAAAAGGCTACGGCTTTTATACAATTTTAATCGATTTGCCAAATACTTAATTCAGACCATTGTAAACTAATAATCAGTACCTATTTAAAATTCGATGAGTTTCATAAATGTTTAGTACGCTTGTGATTAATGATGGAAATAAAAGAAAGAGACCAAAAATAGGTATCTGCTATGCAAGAGTATAACAAAAAATATTACCTGAATATCTGTGATTTGTCCTAGTTTTTACAGTGTAGTATGTTGCTAGGAAAATTAATTAATTAAATTGTTTGCATAAGTTATTTTTACATTTAAAAAACCATAAATAATTTTGTTGACAATAAGTTGAAAATTTATTATATTCGATGTTCATAGTGTTCTGAGTGTGAAATATTTATGTACTTTGGTAAATAATTAATTTTGTATTTTTATTCTACTTCTCTCTTCTCAATTCCCTATCGGTTGCTGGTTTGCATTCTTGCTGTAGCTATATTAACATAACGGCATTAATCCACTATGGCTCGCATGTTTTCTGTTAACTAATGCTATGTTTCTTACATACTTTTCTTATTCAAGTTTTAGATTATAATGCTTGAAGAACATGAAACCTATATGTTAATGAAATAATAACGGTTACAGATTCAGGATCGTCATTTTCATTACATTTCGTTTAAGGGGTTTATACACTGTATCGGAGAGAATCAAAAGCTGTGTTATCCTGCACGGCTGCAAAACATTTTGCTGTATTTCATATAATGACAATCGATGATGGGGGACTTAACTAGGAGGCTGTAAAAATCTCAGAAGCGTTAAAAATATAAGCTCATTGAATACAGATCGCTATGCGTGCGAGCATGTAGGATATATACGGGTAGGTTATTGAGTGTCATTCGCTATCGGCTGCACCGTTGTATTCATCGGGAAAGATATTTGAAGTCGTGGAATATGTCCCAGCGACAGTCCTCACTCGACGTCACTTCCGGGCGGGAGGAGACCACTACTGTGGTAGGGCCTAGGGCAGGTGCTCCCGCGGTGTCGCGTAGCTAGGATTTGTGCAGGGGGGACTCGTGGGGTGCCCTCGGCACGCTCACTGGCGCCCCCTCTCTCTATTCCGGCCCCCCCTCCCTCCCCCTCCACACTCCCCCTTGACGTGGATGTCCTCACCGACGATGCGTGACACCCACCCCTGGCTAATGGCGTTCCAGTGTCGCCAAATCCCTCTCCTCCGCCCTCCCCGTCCA
>LYUA01002527.1:89060-105477 GCA_002093875.1 Calopteryx splendens
AACCCGGGTTGTGCTCAATCAAGTTTGTGGAAAAATAAAGTTGTTTTGTCTATCAATGATGAATCGTTTCCACCAAGTAACGGCCCATACCATCAACTATAGTTATAGGTCAAGTACTTTAGAAGACCCTATCGAGTCAGTCAATTGATTCATAGATCCTGGGGGTGAAATTAAATACAGATGGTACAGAAGATGAAGAAGACTGCAGAAGAGTAACCCTAGCCAACAGAGACATTTTCACAATGTCGCTTTCTCTTAGATCAAAAAGAATCCATCATAATAACAAGTTGAGAGTATTCAAAACGATCATAAGGCCCATTGTCACTTCTGGAAGTGAAGCTTGGATCTTGACAGAGAAGACAAAAAGCATACTTGATCGCCTAGAGAAGAAAGTATAGCTTGGTTGAAAGTTCCTGGCTATTGGAGGTTGATTGTCTGACTTGATCAATGCACAGAACAGCAGCGAGTGTTAAGTGCCTTTGGGGGTGGAAGCTTAGAGGGGTAGGCAATCCTTACAGGAAGATTAGAGGGGAAATAAAGGGTCTAAAAACTATGAAAGTCCCAAAGGAGAATGGTCACTTCACCTACATACCCTTTATATTATTTTATATATATTTTATTTATAGAATATTATTTCTCAGGCTGAAAATGGGTTTCTGCACACATGTCAGGGACTTTCAACCAAGCTATACTAAGAATAATTCCAGGATCTGCTAGAGAAAATATTATCTGAAGAATCAGATTTAACAATCACTTGTATGGTATTTTAAAGAACCTCTTCTGACAAAGTTCATCCAACTGCACTGGGCATGTTGCTAGAATAGAAAACAAGAGGCTACCAATGAAAGCATTAAAAAGCCTAATGTATAGTAAGATACCCGTAGGAAGACCGTGGGAATCGCTGGGAAGATAAACTACAGGCTGGCACCCATAATGTTTTAGAATTGCGACCTTAGATGAGAGAGGCAACAGATAGACAAGCATAAAGGGAGGCCAAGGCTTAATTTGGGCTGGAACAACATAATAGTGAGAGAAAAGCAGTCAACGTTGTTACCGGTACATTATCTCCCTATTTTAAAATTAATCCGTGTTACATTTTAAATATATGTTGTGGCATGATCCCATCGCAAAAGAAAACACTCTCCTGAAAAGCACTTAGGATATTTTTTACCATCTCCTCCCAATGAGTGCGCCTTTCACAAACAACCAATACTTTTCTTGTCTGTGAAATGTCAGTGAATGGTAAAACACCACTCAACTTTGGAAAAACACTTTAGTTAGGTGATTATTACCTACGGCGGCTCGTAATGGATAGACGTTAAGGGAGTTGGATGGCAGGGATGCGTGCGATATTCTTCTCAAGTTGGTTGAATTAAATATTTCCTTACTGCGTTTTAAAGCGATTTCTCCGTTTTCGATGAAAAGTTTGATGAAGTGAGTACACAGAAAAGACTTGAATGGGTATCATTGGCAAATATATATGATTGGTTGTGAATACTGCCAGACCACATTCGCTCCACCAATGGGATCAATGGGATGTTCTTTCTGCTTTAATCGCCCGTGTTTTGTTATAAAATTTTGATAACCAGTTGCATCACGGCATGCGCTAATTGTGTTGAAGTTGATGTGGAAGGTGGCTAAATTGAAATTGTATTGAATCGGTGATATGCATAACTATATCCAGTAATGTATTTTTAAAATGCGAAAGGCTTTTCATTAAATACCTTTGATCACTTTGAGAAACTTAACACATAAAATGGAGCAGTTATATCATGCGACGAATAGGCTGGCCATGGAGACACAGCAGTGTTTTGAAAAATTGGAAAAAACTTCTGGAATACACACTGAAGAAGTTTTAGTAGAAATTCAGACAAAAATTTCTGAAATCGACAGGTAATTTAAATGTGAACATGTTTTTTTGTTATTGTGCCAGTATCTCTTTGTTTCATAATTAATTACCTTCATTTATCCAGGAACTGTGAAAAGCTAGATACTTGGCCTTATAAGTTGCCTTTAACAAGAAGGCAGGCCACTAAACTCAAAGTCGATAACTTGAAATATGACAATCAGCATATGAAGGTATTTGTCCAGTTTTTTTGTTTGTATTGAATAACAGTTCAACACAGTATTAATAAAAGTTTGATGTAGGTTTTTTAATATTCTTTTACAGGCAGCACTACGTATTTTCCAAAGTAGGCTGCACGAGAGAGAAAGAGAAATGAGGGAACGCGAGGAGCTGATGAGTCGTCGATGGGAGCGTGATACAACAACGAAAGATAGAGATACCAGTATCCAGATTGATCACTCACTGCAACATAACTCTTCTTTACAAGTACATAATCATTAATCTTGTTCTGACATAAATATGTGATTATTAATTCTTAAAATATAAATTCTCCTCATCGAATATTCTTTTGCGCATACATGAATTTTTAGTATGGCTCTTACTCGAGCTAATTTCATGCCTGCACTGTATTAATTTTAATCATCCTCGCTTATTTTAGCAATTGAAATTTGTAAAAAATGTTTTTTGATAAATCTTTTAAGAACCCCTTATTGACGCCTATTTTTATTTTATTTTAAAAGAATGCCAATCGTGGTATGGATGACATGCTTCGCTCAGGGTCTGGAATACTTGATGGCTTACGGGACCAGCGTTCACGATTGAAAGGGAGCCAGAAACGAATGCTGGATTTGGTGAATGTGCTCGGCCTGTCTGATGCAACAATGCGACTTATTGACAGGAGGGCTGCTCAGGATAAATTCGTTCTCATCGGTGGAATGGTTATAACACTTTTCATAATATTCCTGTGCCTGGTGTATCTCCGATAAATGAAATATTTGAGGTATGTGCCTGGTGCCTGTTAATTTTTTCACTCTTCTTTTATTTTGATAAACCCTCTGTATTATAATATTGGAAATGTTTTTTTTATCCTAGTTCACATATCATTTTCTAATCCATTAATCTGACTTTTAAGGTCGAGTATTTTCACCTCTAACTTTGCAGCAACTATATATTAATTGTGTACTAATTAACCCTTTGTCCCCTCCTGTCAGGTGTATATGATTTTGGACCGTATTAATAATATTTTTAATAAATACTTAGGATTTTTAAAAAGAAATCATTTTATTTATAAGTAATGCATGAGAATTGTCTGAAACATGAATGTAGAGTCTTTCATACCTTTTATTTTTGTGAATTTTTTATGGGGCAATTTCAAAAACATTTTAAAGGATAACCATGGTTGATGATGGTGTTGTTGTCATAATTGTGGTGGCTATTTTATTCCAGGTGTTTGAAGAGAGAGAGAATATAGTGGTGAAAAACCTAGTAGATGGATGATGAATTCCCTGTAATTTCCACGTGTCCCCAAACAACTTTCAAATTTGGATCAAAGATGAATTTGGATAGTTTTCAATGAGGTTTTTACTGAAGAAAATCACAGTATAGTAAATGAAATTTAATTACAAACTGCCAGTTTTTTAGAGCATTACTTTGTGTTTTTACTGATAACAAAGTCATTGCCATTAGCTACTTTTTTGTACAAATTTAAACTTTTGGGAATGTATCCATGAATGGATTATATGCTAATATTACCAATATTAACAAATAAGAATTACAAAACTTTGCGTTTCCACAGAAAACTTTTTTCTGTGGAAACGCAAAGTTTTGTAATTCTTATTTGTTCATTATGGAATTCCACAAAGTCTTGGCCTCAACTGTATATCATTACCAATATTACATTTCATGCTTCATTAAAGTCATGGGTTCCATTGATTGCACTTACCGAATGGTACAATCTCCAGGCATGCTCTGCTGAATTTCTCTTACTGCCACTATTATAATAATATTGGTTACGATTTGGTGGCAACATCTTCGAGATTTAACTATTTATAATTTGTTATAAAAATAATTAATGGAAATGGTCACGCAAGCCCATAGGAGCCAGTATTTTAACAGTTCTTGTACATACTTCGTCAGTGAATGCACTCTCAGGGGAGGCAAATTGATTCTGCCAGGGATTTTACACTGGTCATAATTGAAATTACTTTGACGTGACGAAATAAAGCCCATATGAAGCACCCACTTGAAATCTACCTCTGTAAACCTTTTGATAGTCTGGCAGAAGCATTTAAGCCCTCCCTTCCCCTGAGATTTTTGAGGTCAGGCCAAACTCGGGTGACGGATTCTTATTCTTTAGCTTAAATTCTAGGGGAACCTTAAAAATGTTTGCACCTACACTTAAGTTTACTTTTATGCCCAATCCATTAACCCTTACGTGGACAACCAACTTTTAGCCGAGTCACCCAGGTGGCAACTTCTTTTTTTTTCTTAATTCCCAAGTCCTCATGTTTTGGGAATTTCTAATCAATTTACTTTATTTAAGTAAGGATCAATGGAAAGTATTTCACCCATTTCTAAGTCCCCTAACCTGCTACAGCTTACATGAAAAGAGATCAGAATAAGGTCTTCAAGCACTGTGAACGTAGTGTGCAGCAGGTTTTGACTGGTGGCTGAAAAATCTTCAAAATTTAAAAAGTAGCATCGCACGGCATTCTCGCTAGCATCAGACTAGAGGCTGCGTAGCTGTGTGCCAGTTAAAATTATTATGTTGGAGAAGAGAGGCAGGTACCACGGAGAAAGCCGGGACTGTATGTTGAGCACACTGTGACACTTCAACAGGGTGTCACTTTATACTGAATTAAGATAGGATTGTGGCCAAAAAGATGAGGGTTTCAAAACATTTAATCAGAGGCAACGATGAAGCATATCAAACTGCGAGAGTCAGTCAGCGAAAGCGATGACTGGCCTGGGGATGATGCCTTAGCCGGAGGGCCAACATCAGGCATGGGAATGGGAAACAAAAAGTCCGAAGGGGAGGGAGAGAGTCAGATGCAGAGTCCGATGAGAGCAAGAAACAAGCAAGCAGGTGTATGGGTGCCATGGTCGGCAGATGAAGCAGGAACAGAGAACACAGATGCGTACGTAGCGAAAGACAAAACAGTTTTGGAGTAAGACACTGCCTCAACCACAAACTACTCCTCACAATGTATCGTGCCCAAAGAAGTGGCCCACATAGATCTACAGTAACTCTTTTATCGATGGGAGATTCTTAAAAAAAATAATCTCAGCATAAATCTTAACATTTTATTGTTCGGTGTGCTAACAAAAAGACTTGGAAAGAGTATGATAATTTTAATCCGAAAAAATCTGGATTCGCAGTGATCTTGAAAGCCAGTAACTGCACTAGAAATTTTTGTTGGAATTTTGAATGAAAAGCATTTGTTGCATTTTAGATTTGTTTGGGGTTTAATAATTCAAATGTTGATCATACAAGTGAAATTTGTGAAAGGACTTCATATCCTTTTAATCGTGTGTCAATAGATTTCATAACATAGTGTGATTTTTTTTGATTTGACGACGATGACACATGCCATACACATGAAGAAAATGATAAAGCTGCACCTATACGTGATATTTGGAGAATGTTTAATTCAAATTTGAATCAAATATGATAACCAACAGCAAATTTGACAATTGACTAGCCGCTTTATCCTTTCCAAGGCCATACAAAATTTACACAATATATACCTTCAAAGCCAGCTGGGTACGGGATAAAAATTTTGTGGATTTTTCTTGTCAAAAACACATACCCTCTGTGTGGAATTAAATAAACTGGAAATATTCGTGAAAGAAATCAAGGAGAGAAGGTTGTGAAAGAGCTTGCATCACTGTTCAAAAGAATTGACAGAAATATTACCATGGATAATTATTTTACTACTCTACCTCTTGTCATAAGTTCACTGTCATGGAAATTAACCATTGTTGGTACTTTGAGAAAAAAAATGGCTTATATTCCATAAGAAATGGCTCCCTGTAAATCTAGAGAAGAATTCTCTATACTCTTTGGTAATTAGTGATGTACTCTTTTTCATCGATTAAGTGAGGAACTATCAAAATTTATTATATTGAAGATACTTCTCCGAATGGCTAAGTAATCTGCTGCTACACTACGAAAATTGTGATCATGCTAGCTCCTTCCTCTGTTCCGAGCGAAAGAGCAAAATGAACCTCAGGACCATACTGGTAGAAAAAAATTACAGTTCCTTGTCACATTTGCTGAAAGAAACAAGCTACAGATGCAGCAAAATGTAAAAATGTTACTCACTTTGCGAAAAACCAGTCTGCAATGTAAAAATCTACAATGAATATTGTGTACCCACAATTAAATGTATTGATTGCTTTAATTAAATATTGTAGTAGATTACTTGTCATTAAAAATTGTTTATTTAATAATCCCTGGTTCATGAAAAGTTTATATTACATTGTTATTGATTAATTCTGGGGTCAAAACTTCAGTTTTCATGTAGTGGATACCTGGGTGTGTCTGATGGTTGGGATTTGGCGTGGCATGGGAAGTACTAGAAGTAGGAGTAGTAGGTGGACAACTGATCAAATCAGTCAGATTTATGGACAATCAAGCTTTAGTTAGCCAATCAGCCAACAGGTTGTGGTCATTGCTGAGCTCACTATAGTCAAATAGCCAGTGTGATAGGTAAGGGATGAAAGTCAATGGGAAGAAAATGAAGGTAATGAGGTTCTCGGGACATAGGAAGCCAAAGTAAATATTAAAGTGGGAGGGCAAAAGCTTGAGCAGGTAGAAAATTTTCGCTTTTTAGGCAGCGTAATGGACGAAGGTCAGTAATGTGGTAAGGATATTAGAAGAAGAATCGCATTGGGTAAGGAAGCTTTTACAAAGAGGAGAGAATTGATGACAAGGACCTTTGGCAAGGATATAAAGAAGAGACTAGTAAAGAGGTTCATATGGAGTGTAGTTTTGTATGGCTCGGACATTCGGTTGTTGGAGAATGATGGAAAGCATAGGTGGGAGACTTTTGATATGTGGGTGTGGAGAAGGATGGAAAAGTTGAAATGGACGGAAAGGAAAATGAACAAAGAAGTTTGAGGAAAAGTAGGAGAGGAGAGAAGGCTATGGAGAGAAATCCAAAGTAGGCAGGAGAAGTGGATGCAGGTCATGCTGAGTGGTGATGGATTGCTTAAGAATGTGAAAAGAGGGTAGAATGTTGGGTAAGCAAGTTGGAGGGAGGTTAAGATTAGGCATGTTAGTTGGAATGAAAGGAGGCAGAAAGTATGAAGAAATGGTTATCATAGGGGGTGTCCATCAGAAATCTACCTCAACCGGTAGATTACCATTAAGAATGAGGAACCAAATTGCACACAATTATTACAAAAAGGAGACAGAGAGGTATAAAGAACCTCTAGGTCCCAAGGATGAAAAGAGGCTCCATGAAGCTCCCGGTCATGCAATAGGCTCCTGGAGCATATTTAGTCCTTGTAGCTCTCTGTTTTGTCACAGGCACAAAGTTTCTTCTGTCACCACGTCCAGATTTTATTATTCAACACTTTGGAAACGCATGTTTTAAAATTTTCCCCATGGACTTCTGGGCATTCTTACAATCATTGAGTTTTCCTGAAGTTTTATTGTGATTATTTTTCCAGAATTATTTTCAGATGCAACTATAAAATTGTGCATAGTAATTTCATTCAGTTGGAAGTATCTTTCTTTGGGTTGTACATATTTCTTTCTGCAAATAGTTTTCTTTGATTGTAATATAAGTCCAAGAATGGTTGAAGGTAATATGTTGACGTAATGCATAAGTATAGAAAAAAATGAAGGAGGAATGTAAATTTTGGGTAGAAAATCAGTAAAATGGCCAAAAATGTCTACGAGTTGAAATTTGTCTCGCATGCACTTAAAAGACATGAGCTCAGCAAAATTCCTGGGTTTTCACCACATTCGTTGGCTTGAATTGACAACAGTTTTTTTGGCATTATAGCTGGCATCTTCAGGTAAAAGTGCAAGCCAACAAACACGGTCTAAGCACAGAAATCATGCAGAACTCATTAAAATCCACACCGTGGAAACCTCCAAATAAAATTAAAGGATAATACTGGATCTAAGAAAGAATTAAAATTCATAACAAATTAGAAAATTCAGTGTAAAAGGATGCCTGTGTAGCTTAACTGGCTTCCGCTTCCCTTCTTTTCCACTTTTTTATAGATGAATGTTAATTACTATTGAATGGTCCCTCCTTGTTTGCTAAATGCCTTTGCCTCGCGATACATGTTTCTTTGACTTAAGTTTTAGTATTATTATGAACCCTACTCACTTACTGTATGCAGGTGTCAAATGAGGATGCAATATACCGCACACACACTGCATTGATGGTTTCTTGGCTATTCCATGTATTTTATGTTGATGAAGTTAATTTTTAAGTTCATGTTGTATTAATGGAGGGCAAGTAGACTGAGCAGTTCCACTATAATATTTATTAAAACAGCCATGTTTTCAATATTAGGAATCATCATTATGTCACTATAGCATCCATAATAGCCTTGAAAACATTGTTATGCTTCAACAAGTATTATTTCAGAATTACTTAGGTAATTTCCTTACCTTTCTTCATCAAGGAATTCCACCTAGGTAAAACCTAAAACATATTTCTTCATACTATTTTATTCACTGTTTGTGACCCTTTTATCTATTTCTAATCATCATCACTACAATACTGTTGGATGTACTGCTTAAATGCAAACTGCTACTTTTTTAGTTTTGGGTTTGATATTTTTGCAATAAGTAAAGAATATTTCTTTCTAGACTTAAACTCATGCCATTCTTTGAGTAATAAAAAGTTTTATATATTATTTATGGTGATGTATTCTGTAAAATGGGTGTGGTAGTCCAGCGGGTAAAGCGCTGAGCTAATGACCAGAGGACCCAGGTTCGATTCCGGGTGATGCCTGTGGGCACCTTCAGGTTAACCCAAGCTGAGTACCATTTTCTGTGTTCCAGGTCATCCTGGGAAATCACAGGTGGTACAGGGAAAGAAACTGGTCCCCCTACCCTTATGTGTGAATTTCGCATTCTGTTGGGTTTAGTACTGGGTGAGCTCTACCCTCACCCACCAAATAAAATTTCGGGTTGATTACTGTGACTTGATCTGTTGATAACACTTCTTAAATATTTTGCTCTTCCTCATTGTGCATAACATTTACATACATTTAGTCTGTGTATATGCATACATATGTATTGTTTGTTGTTAAATATTGATATCTTTCTGTTTAAATATTTAATTTTTACTTTTTTATGTGACAGGTGGAAGCAGAGGTTGCCCTTGAGCTTATAACTTTCATGAAAGCCTAATTGGGATTCCTGGAATGCCAAAATCATTCCAATATTTATGATGCATAGCTTCCCAAAGCTGTTCCTCAAAGTGAAGATCCAAATCTTACTCTGGGAAATTAAGTACATTCAGTGTGATTTCAAGCTTCTGATAATGAAGGAAATATTCATACAAGGTATTACTGTGTATCTGAATTGATGGAGAATGTTTTAACATACTTCCATTCTTTTTATATTCAATGGGATTGCGTAGCTGTAAATAAAGCATTCTTGGGTGATAATATTGAAATGCCAAGAGAAAGTTCTGTTGAAAGATTAATTTGTGGTGCAGTGTCTGCAGTGACATTTGTTGGGGAGTAGGTGGTGAACTTTTGATTAAATTTATTTTGAATTTCTATTTAATTTACTGATTTGTTGTTAGCTATATTTGTGTTAATGCTTTATAGGTAAAACATTTCTGGCATTTAGTCGGCAGATTTGTGAAATTGTTACTCCAATCTTTTTCCACTATATGAATTGGAGTCTATAATGAGTGTTTTGTGAATCATTTGTGTAGTAACATATGTTGTCCTTGAAATTTATGCCACTTATGAACATTTACATTGTTTGGTTCATGTTCTACCACATTTTATGAGCTTAGGAAATTCGTAAAACTCTTGCGAAATGCTGTGCTAGAAAGATTATCTTTATTGATGTGCAAGTTGTTGATAAATGGAGCAATTTTATTGTAAATGTTAAAGACTGACAATATCAATTATAATATATTTGTCATGGTTTTTATAATGGTCTTTAAGAGAACTTTTTTCAAAACTTAAATCCCAAACCAAAATAAATGTAATTGAACCATTACATAATTTAACGATTGGATACCTACTTACTTAAATCTCATGCTACTTCTGGTTATTAATGCCAGAGAAGTTGTTAGCATGAAAGTTTAAAAACAAAATATTAATTGCATTCTGGGTAATGAACCTCAAAAAGAACATTGTTGGTGCATTAAGTCACAGATGTTGCAGTCTCATTGATGTTCAGGCCTAAGGAGATGTCTACAATTCCTAGTTCCTTAAATTTATGACTTTTTTCTGTTAAGCCTTTGTAAATTGAAATATTGTGAGATACAATTTTATTTCTCTATGGGTTTTTTTTTTGTTACCAATTAAGATAATATCAGGCAATGTCATCCCAGTTTGGAGGGAGCTATACAAATGCACATCAAAATATATCAATGTTAATTGTATCATTTGAGTAGGTGTTTATTTCATTGCTTTAACTTGTCTTTATGTGCATGTAAACTCACTATCATATCACACCATATACCGATATATTTTTAATTCAAAGTGATGAAAATAATAGTGATTGGAACTGTATTTTAAATGTAGATTTTAGAGTTCCTTTAATGAACGTAATCACCATACACTGACTAATTACCATAAGCATGAGGTTCTTAGAAAACATGACTTTCACTCTTCACCTTGCATGGAAAAACAAAGGAGCTATATAGTTTTCAGGAAACTTGTTTATTTAGAGAGGGTTTTGCACTGAATAATAATGCATTTTGGTGTCTGGTTTGTTTGTCCATTTTTTTAGGAAATCACTGGAAGAGGTTGAGTTAGGATACAATTTATCAGATAGGTTCAGCCTTCCAGCTGATACTGCACATTTTTTAAAGTGGTTGAAGCTCCGAGAATCTTAAGTGGAGCAAATAATCACCATGAAAATAGCAATATTTTCAAGTTTTGTACGGGCTGAGTTCAATTCTGCTTGAGCCCAAGGTGACTCTTCTACAGCGTTAGGAATTCATCAACACTTATGTTTTTATTGCGCATTACATTACATTCATTATTTTGATACCAGCAAGAAACAATCTGAAATATTTAAAAAAAATTTTAGGGCCAGTAAAATTTCTCTTGCCTTCAATGTTTACAAAATACAAAATAAATTACATTCAAGGCACATTCAAAAAGTAAGTTCCCCTTTTTGTGTACAAGAACTTCATGCATGGTATTTTTGTTTGAATTTTTCTTTGCATGCTAGAGCAAGCCTTATACTATTTCTCGATATTATTTCCAATAGTGTTGAGGCACTTGTCATATCTTGAGACCTGTTTGTTTATTCTCTCTTCAAAGAACAGCGTCACAAATTGTGACAAACACTCCTCCTTGAATGACGGCGAGCCCTCTTGAAATTTTGGGAAATTCATCGCATTAGTAAGGAAATCTTGAAACATGCAAAATCCTCTAATAAATTTTCTCTCATCAATTTTCCTTATCAAATCTTCATTGACAAAAGAAGGAGGCCGCCCACTCTTAAGTTCATCATTCTCACATTGTTCGGTCTTCATTGAACTGTATTAGCCATTTTCTAACCATTTCATCAATCAAAGCACTCTTCATAAATTTCAACAATCTGCTGATGAATTTCATCATGGTTTGAGCTTTCTTGCATTCAGGAATCGGATAACAGGCCATAATTTCACAGTCGGTGTAGTCTTCCATAAATTTAAACATTAAAAAAAAAAATGGAGATGACAAGTGTCTCACAAATGGTGGAAATTATGTCAAAAAATAGTTTAGGGTAGTCTCTTTCATGTTAAAATAAATTTAAACAGAAATAGTGTTTGCTTAGTTTTTTATACAAAAACTGTACTCACTTTTTGAGCATGTCTTGTAGTTAAAAGCGTTCAAGTGACATCATATGAGAAAAAGTTGGCATTTCAAGGAAGGGATCTTTTGCAAAACAAGATTTCACTGGTGGCTCTTGCATGTTTCCCATCAAACTGAGTGTCCCCTAAATTATATAAATCTCTTCCTGTGTGACATTTTGCCAATAATACCAGAACCCTGGTTGAGTTGTTTTTTCAATGAATTGCTGTGGTTATCTGTTTGTCTTGACTCAATGACTCAATCAAATTTTCTACCCCTGCATCAAATATTTAAAAAAAACTGACATTTTTGTAAAATATCTGTGGGTCACTGTGTCCATTGACCTTCATTATGGATGAATGGTAGGTATCTCCAACCTGTTTCCAAGTGAATGATGCACCTCTGATTCATCTTCACCATCTTTCACAATTACTTCATCCCTGCATAATCCTGGTCACTCACGGCACTTGGATTACATTAGGATGATAGAGACACTACTATTTTCATCTAAAAGATGCTCAAGTTCCTTGCCTGTGACTACGGAACTAGATGAAGCACCTGTCATTTCTTAAGTATCTGAGTGAACTAAATTGAAAACTGAATCGCAAGGCATAAAAAAATATTTCCTTGCACATTATGATGAAAGCCCAAATAGGGCAGCATGATGCCATCTAGAGCCACATCAACTGCTCAAAACAATTAGTAGAAGATGGCAGAGTTGTCTCCTCATCAGGAGTCAGCATGGGTTATGAATCTGTACACACATGCAACTTCTGTTGGGAACAAGAAAAGTATTTGTATGAGTGTATGTCAAACTGGATGGAGAGGCTAAAGGCTTCCAAGGGTCATGTACAGGCTCATAGAACCCTTTTCTGGTCTCTAGGGGTCCATTTAAAATTTTCTCAGGCCTGCTTAAATCCTCTTAAACCCCATTTCTTGAAGTTACATGAGATACTTCTATAAACACTTTTAAACAAAATATAATACACTACTAATATATTTATGTGAAAATATCCTAATCACATCCAATGAAGTGTTTGAAGAAGGATGCATTTTCTCTAAAATATTTGCATTCAAAAACTACATTAACTTCTAAATTGACTAGTATCTTCAAGAAGCATACCCCAGTTCAGGAATCCCATTTCCTCAATAACCTACTTAGGAATATCCTCCAATTTAGTTGATGATAATTTTGCTCCCTATGTACCCTTCCTTGTAAACTTTGAATTTTTTGTCTATTACCAGATCTAGGTACCTTTTGAGTTTAATTTGTAGAAATGGAGAATATGTACGGCTAAGAATTTATGACTAAATTGAAATTTTTCGTGGGTCAAGTTTGGGGAAATATATTTCATTTGTGAATATCCGAGAGAAATATCAGCATTACACAATATATAAAGTTATGTGCACATTTGGACCTTTATATTTTTTATTTTTTCAACTAAAAAAGTATGGACATAATCAACTGTGGTCAATTGTTGAATATTCCATCAGTATCCTGCAGGAAAGTCTTTAACATATTACATTGCCAGTCATGTTGCCCAAAATTTTCATCATCCTGAAAGTACAGAAGATGGGGAAGTATTCAATTTCCTAGCTTGAAACTGTCTATAATTTTAAAATTTATTTTGCCAGCATTAGTTCCACAAGGAATGTCAGTAGCAAAATATTAGAGGTAAAAAGTTTGGCAAATCATAATGTTATCAATTTCCAGTGTCAGCCAAGTCAGTTTGATGCTGTGTTATTTTCTTTTTATAGCCACACATGCTCTGTACATATTCAAGCACATTGAGTGTTGCATTGCTCAAGTTGCATTTTTTTTCTCTCAAATCACTGTAAATATGACCCCTTGTTTTACAGGAGGTGTTTTCGTTCAACAGAATTAAAAGCATCATGAATTTTATCTCTAAATTTCTAATGGAGAATACTACCATGAATAAAGAGTGAAATGGATGACTAATGACCATTTTGGATGAGTACAAAGGATAATTTCTGAAGAGTTCATGGCTTAAAAGAGATTGAGGACTTCATGTAGGTAGTTGTGCAGTTTCCTTTTCTGTGAAAAAATGATTCAGATATTATTATTAGATACATATTTTAGTGCTCAATGGGCCTCAAGAATGGATAAAATATGATTCAACTCAAAATTATATTTGAAAATGGTTGCATATTTTATTTATTTTAGATCAAAGCACTCGATTGAAAACAACATATTCTATTGTGATTGTGTAAGAGGATAATTTCACATTCCTTAGAACTTAGTCGGAGCATTACCCAGGCCATTTCGTGAATGTATATAATACCTTATCTGATTGCCAGAGGAACTATGTGCATCATATCTAACCTGACTCAGCTGATATTGTTTAGACTGTTGATTATACTTCTTTGTGCTCAATTCACACCCTTAGGGTGTCCTCGAATTACCTAGGAATCCACTTTTAATGCCACATCAAATGCAGAAATTCCTCTTATTTTCCATCAGTTCAAGGTCTCCATTTTGACCTATTGTTTGATGTTTAACTCCCTCTTCATCCTCAGGGGAGTTGATTCTCGTGCCCTGAAGACTATCCGGAAGTCGAACATCAAAACTTCAGTCAGAATAGAGTCCTTGGCCTGGTGTAAGGCCTAAGAGAAATTTCTACATTTAATGCATAGGGAAATCACCAGATTTAATGCTGCATCAAACATTAATATTATATTTTAAGACTACTAACAATTGGCATTAATAAATGGACCTTGGCATGCAAAGTTTCCAGCATGCCTTACAGCTTTATTACTCAATCCTAAAGAAATCATTGTTTGTGATGTTGGTACACACCTTACATCATCTTTTTATGACTGGTGAAAATTCTGTGATGATGCTAATTTATAACAAATTGGAAAGATTAAGGCATGATGCAGTGGAATGAAATATAATGAGTAACCTAAAATTTACATTTCCGCAGGATATTTCTTTCATCATGAACTTGGATGTTTGCTAGGTTAACGTTGATTTTTTTAAATACAGCTTGTTTTTAAATCTGAACATAATGAATTAAGAATATTAAACGCTGTCGCATCCTGCTCATCTATGAATGGAATAATGGTGACAAATGCACATCTTCCCCTAGGAGGGATTGGCAAGGAAAATGAGGAGACAAATTTAACCTGAAATAGTAAGGTCCATTTCCATTAACGTACAACAACCCTTGATGCAGGCCTTCTCACACCCTTTGGCAGTGCCCCCTTCAGTCCCATCCAGACAATCAGCCATCCAAAGTCATGGGTGTTCTCCCAGTCCTAGGGTTCACCAGTCGACCTCACAGATTCACATGAACACCCATTTCACCGTCCACAGAGTCCTTATCTGTCCACCATCCATCATCGTGGAATCCAGCAAGGACTTGACTCATGCAACAGCACATTCTTCAGATTGCCACTTAACTGTAGGAAATAAAGTTTATTCTGTGAAAATTGCATTTTCTGTTACTCATTTCGTTTACAGTTTGTTTATGTAATGCAGGTATTTTATCTTCACTTACCGAGTAATGCATACTATGCATTACTCGGTAAGTGATTATGTATTTATATGCATTGCATAGTGTTGGAAAATGCAACATTTAAATTACCTCAAATTCCTTAACCCCTAAAGCGTGACAATGTTGGAGGTATTTTACTCCTCCAGAATGTGGGATTCACCGTTTGCTTCCAGCATTTTATGAAGAATACCCTTCACTGTGCCTCTTTTTTTATCTATGTGTTTCAGGGGAGATTGTTTATGAAAGCAGACTCTGTCTGCCTTTGTGCTGCGGTTTTCTGTACAATACAAACATTTTTTTTTTCAAATTAGCAGCGATCACGATATTGAAAATCATTGAATACATGAATGCAAGAAGTCTTTGACATTGTCAGAAAAATGCATGCTCTGTAAGAAATGCATTGAATGAAAAGAATGCTGTAGGTATGGGATTCGCCCTTCACAAACATTGCTTCGTATACATTGGGAGGGGTTAATATAACAGGAATCATGCTTATTACTTGTGCTTCTTGCTATACTGTTCTAGACGTCATAAACTTGAATCCCCTCTTGAGGAAGAAGTTATTGAGTGACCTCAGCAAAGTGGCCTTTCATTACCCCCCCTGCAACTGTTTTCACATTGTATTCGATGCAAATAAATAGTTTTAATTATTGATAGGAATCCAGCTTTCTCTCCTAACCTAGGCTTCCATGTTATTTTGTTGCCTGATACTGCAGGCCTTTTGGTTCCCCACCTTGTTCATTGTCTTCTTGCATGCTCGCAGGAAGAACATGATGGAACTTGGAGAGCCCTTCAGCATCAAGTTTCTGTTATCCAATTGATTTAGGTATATGCTCTGGTATATCTGGTAATACTGGATGGGATGTAATATCGTTCTTCTTCAAGGGGGCTCTTAGATAATTCCAGTCCAGGTTTGGTCTCCTTTGCTTTTTGTAAAGGAGGGACTAGTAAAGACATTGATATGAGGCGTGAAATTTTGTATGGCTAGGAAACTTGGTTGTTGAGGCATGATGGAAAGCATAGGTTGGAGGCTTTTGAGATGTGGGTGTGG
>LYUA01002529.1:28083-42512 GCA_002093875.1 Calopteryx splendens
GGGGGGGGGGGGGGGGAAGGGAAATTTTGCTTGCCGGTAATTCAGCGCATGCCATAACAAAACGAGCCGTCTCTGTTGACTTGATCTAGGTCTAGATCTACTGAAAAGGTAACATTTACGATATTTGACCAATTAAGTTTGAATAGATTGGTCCCCCACCACCCATGGTCACCCATTGGTACCACCAGGGAGAAGACGGAGCGATTGATCTTGATGCTTGGATTCCTTCAAATTTATGATCCCCCGTAATGGATATTTCGTAAGATATTCAAATGCCATTGAATAAATCTTTATCGTGATGCCAATTGTCAAAGAAAGAAGTGTAGAAGGAGAGTAGTTACCCCCAAATGAAAGATAAATGTGCCCAAATACCTTTTGTTTCTCTCAATGCTCACTAAATAATGAAGTTTACGTTGGCATATGGGACATTTCATTCGCCTTGAAGAGAGTTTCTATTTACATAAAAATGCGTCATTTATTATAATTAGGGTTTTTTACAGGCGCTGTTACTCTGTGTATTCCGTCTTTCTGATACGTGATGTGAAGAGTAAAAAAACTTGTTAATATTTATCTCTATGACCAGTTATCGTAACCTTATTTGAATTGAATCAACGTTGCAAGTTCCGGGTATTAATATATTACTGGTGAAAATATTTTATAATGAAAACAACTTTTAGGCGTTACTGTGCAGAAATGGAGAGTATTATTCTTATTTACTTTCTATGAAAGTCCAAACTCAATATTGCAGGATTGATCGAACTATGATGTTATATCTGTTTTGATTTGATTGCTTATTCGAAACTCAAAATTCCAGAAATGCTATTTGACATATTCCAGGTGTCATTTAACTTTAAATCACCGGAAGCTGCTTGATATGTATAATAAATATATCCTGATTAATTTTGATGCTAGTGAAATGAATACAACTACAGAAATATTGTCCATCCAAATGAAATCCAATAGATCTTTAAAATGCCTGGAATAGCTTTCTCAAGGTAACTCAAAACTTCGATTTTATTTAAGAAGTTAATAATTTTCTGCGCATACTGGAACACTAGCGTTTCAACGTTATACAATCTTGCAATTTGATTTCCTTTTCCGCATCGATGCAACCTCACGTACTCACTCGAACGAAGTAAGCGGAACCGGAATGCCATTTGCAGACGTTAAACCGGAAGAGAATTAGATAATGGATGGGTCAAATATGGACAGGTTGAGTGATTCAGAGGGGGAAGAAGGAAAGAAAGACGTGCTGAACGAAGTTGTCAGCTGATCTTTCAAGGGATGGATGCAGGTCAGTTTGCGACGAGGAACTGGCCTGGCGCTCACGTGACCATGAATGGGAGAGCCCGCGTGGATGATTGAAAGAGGGTGGGTGGGGAGGGAGAGGGTGGGGGGGGGGATTAAAATGAGGACTTGTGGCAGTGACCGAAGCTCGCGGTCTTCTGAAACCTCCTCGAGGTACAACGCCGCACCATGTATGTAATACATGGTTTTCGGTTTCGGGTGTTTAAGCCTCTGAATCGGTCGCACCCAAAGTCTCCTCGTGACTCGGCTATTGAGGTCTTCACTACGGCAACTACCGTGATGCTCATGCACGGTCGAAATTCCCCGACCCAGATCTGAACAGGTTTTTGTCTTTAAGACTTCCCTCCAATGTATCAGGGATTCTTGAAGCCGAAAACAGAGTTTTGTTTTGTAACATGGGTTTCTCAACAAATGCCTATGCTCCTAGTTATACCTACATTCGGATGAGTTCACCACTACTCAATGGATGACCGTAAATGATAAGAACGATCTGACTTTGCTTAAACAGCCCTGCACGGTTCGCGTATTCCCCATTTGTAATTTGGATTTCGTCTCATCTGAATGAGTTTATGCATTAGTGTTTATTTCCATCCACGCTCCAAATTGATTGTCACAGTAATACTATCGGTGAGTAAGACCTTAGTATATGATTTTATATTCATTCATCCTTAATTAATAATATGTAATACGTATTAAAGTTAGGTTTTTGACGATGCCTGTCAACTATTTTCTATTACTTGCTACCTGGCCAGCCACTCGTGATACCTATAATTATTCCCTTCTTCCAATAGAATACTGTTATTCACAGCAGAAATGGAAATAACTTAATTAAAATGGGGTGGACAGTTAAGATACCGTTGCTTTCACTGACCTATTATCTGGATATTTAATATCCCAAGTTTGGTTAATTTTGACTGATGAATAAATACTTCTACTAAAATCTTATTATTCTTTCTGATATTAATTATGCTTAGCGAAACTCGATCAATATTCTTGTTTTAATTAGTTCGCTCTATCATTTCTCTTCATTAGTTCTACGATTCTTCGCTTAAAATTCATGCCTTCAAGTTGTTTATTTCCATCTCGGTTGACAGGTTAACTAACGCTTTAATTTCATCTGATCAAAATGACTTCATGAGCTCCTACTCCATTTCATTTTCCTCTAGCCCTTAACATGCTTCTCTGACCTTTTCTCCGGTTGTTTAAAAGCATTTCGTTACATATAGTTTCAAATCACAGAAAACGTGTGATATTATCGTCTATGACTGACCTTCCTGATTCTCCATCCAATGCCTTTAATTGTTCAGTCTAATTCATATAAGGATTTGGAAGCATACCTGCACCAATCCTATCCCTCGAATCTAAAATTATTTTCTGCAATACATAATTTTATTCACCTCTATTGATTGTCTTCTCAGAATTCGCTAGACAAATAAAGATATTGTGACTTAATGAGCTATTCTGCAACATATTATATCTCAGTTTTAATCCCGAACGGGGTTGTTTCACCACTCACTTTTATCTCTAGTCTGTTTCTCATTATAGCTTCACAAAGCGTTATTTCGGGTGGATACTTAATTCTTAATATTACCCTGTTCTCCATTCTGAGTCATCTAAAAATGGGTCCGGTCGTATTGTTCACATTCCTATGCGATAATTTACTATTTGGATGAAGACTCCTAAGCTGTTTGATTGTGTTAATCAATATGATGCGTGTTTTATGATGATTGAGGTGGTTTATGTTGATAAGCGTGACCTAGTTACATGAAAGCTCTCGTCATCTGGTTGCTTGCTTTTTGAACGAAGTGGACAGCTAATTCCTTTGAGAGAAAGCTGCCATGCTTTCCTGCCCTCTATTAAGAAATTTTTTGACCCACTGTGCTATGCGTATTTTAAACTCTTTTGTTCATCTTCTTCAATTGTGTATTTATTTTGAATTTGATATGTTGATATGTATGTCACTTCACTTTAACTTTCCACAGTATCAAGCTATATTAATGCCTGAAAAGTGCTTCATTCACAGAACTTGGTCAAGTTTTTGCAATATTCAATTGATATATTAATCACAATTTTTTAGAGAGTTATTTTGTTTTTCCACACTTATTTTAAGCTAAAGCTAAATTTTAATTTAACTAATACCATAAATTTTGCTGTGGTAAAACGTTTAAAAAAAATATTTCCTACGTGCTGCAAGCAAATGAAAACTTGTTATCCAATTCCAATTGATTTCATTAAGTTCCACCAAGTGACGCCGGACATCCTTACGTTTATCTGATGCTTAGCGGAATTGCTAAGTTATACATTATTGTAGGAGGGATTAAACTAGAGCAGGTGGGGCAGTTCACGCACTTGAGCAGGAAGGAGCAGTTTGGAGGAAAATGGTCGCAGTTGTGGGGAAATTAGAAAAAGAATTCCGTCAGCGAAAATATAATTAAGTTAGAGGATGTAATAATAATAAGAAGAATAGGCATGTAAGGCGGTAGAAAATTACGAAAAACTGAAGAAGAAAATAAGATGGGGCAAACATGAGGAAGTCAACGACATTCGTAATAGTTGCTAGGGCATGTCCAAAGAATGAATAAATGGCATGTTAATCATCGCTTATATTATTAAATTTTTACTTATTCATTTCACTGTCAATAGTGTTGGCCCGATACAAAAACAGATTCAACGAACGAACACGAACTCAAAATTCTTACTATTTGAAGTATATTTCTACTCTACAGACACGGCGACATATCTAAGTACGAGGACACGGGTAATTAATCTTTCTTATAAAAGCAATTTGCTCATTTTTACTTCAACCACAGCCTTAGCCGCCATGATTTAAACTTTATGGGTACATTTTTTTAATATATGTATAGCACTGCGTCGTTTGGCACGTAAGTGGCCGCAGGGGGATTTTAACGATGAGGCAATCGGATTTCCAGGAAAGTTTTGAGTCATCCATATATTCTTTGTTTTCGGCCTTCAAAAAAACCTATCACAGAGGAAAATGGAATGTAAAAATTTTTTTCAAGCATTTTCCGTATATTTTCATGAATAAAACCGTTTAATGAGCAAGAAGTATTGAGTCACTAGTCAAAGCTTTAAAAAACTATTTCCGAAGAACGTTCAAGAAATTAGGAGGTTGGCAATAATCAACGCTTAATATTTCAGCACAGTAAAGGAATTACTGCAGATTCACTCTTAGTGTAATGATTTTTTATCTATAAGGTCAAAGTATACACCACTAAAATGGTGTTAGAATGATAAATAGTAATTTAACGTTTTATAAAACTCATAGGTCATAACATGGGTACGTTTGCCACATATTTTAGTAGCTTTAGTCATTATATGTTTAACGAAAAAATAGAGACGCTAAATGTAGGTGCTTTCCGAGGTTTTCAAGGATTTTTAACTCCACCAAAACCAGTACCAGCACGAATCTCTGCCAATAAATGCCAAATGGTGAGTATTTCAGCTACAAGGTATGCCAAGCGGCTCCTTCGCTAGTTCACGTGCCACTTAATTATTTTTGTTGTTTTTACACCAAGTTCTTCCCTCTCTCTCCCATTGTGCCATTTCCAAAACAGCTGACGTAGATGAGTTAAATTAATTTGCGTTAGGTTTTTTTTCAAGCTCGAGAAAACTGCAGCTGAAGCCCACAGAATGCTAAAGGAGAGGCTTTTGGTGAGCAAGCTCTAAGCCAAGTGAGAGCATTGGAGTGGTTTAAGCGTTTCAAAGATGGCCGGGAGTCTGTGGAGGATGACAGAGATTTGAGTCAAACCTCATCATGCGCAACTCTCGAGAGACGCTCGCGGGAGTGCGTGAAGTGATCCTCAAAGGACCGAAGGCAGACAATCCATATAGGTGGTGCGTTTGTAATAGCGCTGAACTGTCATGCGGGACATGTCGACGCATTCTAGCGGTTTTACGGAATGTGAGACGAATTGATGCGAAGTTTTTCCCGAGATGGCACAATCGTCCTTTCCATAGTCACAACAGCCGATGAATCATGGATTTACGATTATGATCCTGAAAAAAACGGTAATCTTTGCTGTGGATGATTTATGTTCACATCCTGTGACAGAGAAGAACACGGCGTTACGAAAACTACAAAAAAGCACGTTTGCTCACGAAATAACCACTCGGCAGACCGGCAGCTGAAAAACTCACCATGTGGTACCTTGCGGTAGAAGTTCATACTGCTATTTGTTTGGGCGGAATCACTTTTGTTAACTTTGGGTGGCACCTCATATATTAGTTATAGCAGTGTATATAGTATATGCTTGTTTCCTTCCACCTCACCATAAAACAATTTTTTTAACATTTCTCTCTCCGCGCTCAAATTGTTGAATCTTCTCATAAATGATCTTTTCAATCTGAATCATGGTTTAAATCTTAGAATTATTCTAAAAGTATAATTTTTACTGAGGCCTTTTTCTTCATTTTGGACTTGATTTTCGGGGTAAAGCTTAAAAATAATGTTTTTAACTTCTTCTGATTGTTCGTATATGATTGTTCACTTATCTTAATTTATTACGGCATTAGGTATGCATACTCTAAACCATGCACGGTGGTAGTTGAAACACTTTTTGATCATTCTTCTAACGCGAATGCTCTGGCAACTCAGACCCGACAAAGCGGTAGAAACGATAATGATAAATGTGGCCGAAGATCCGGTGATCCTTTGGATAAAAGAGCTTTGAGTGAAAAGGAAGATGGATCGCGTGTCCTTCCTCAGCCGGGAACTCTCAAGTGATGAATTTCAAATGGTTACATTCCGTAACTGGCTGGGCGTTCTTGTATCTAAGTGTCATCACACCGGGCGTGTTTTTCTCCTTCGCTGAACGTAAGCTGAGATACGATTGCAACACCAAGGGCTCACTTATACTTTTAGCCTTCATTCACTTCTCACCTACACGTATGCTGTACGAATAAATTCAGGATAAAAAAATAATCTGCGAAAAAATTTGAAAAAAGTGCTAAGAATGTGTAAATCGAACAAAAGGTTATCGTGGTTAAGTGTTGGGTAGTTTTAAGTTCATGCAGGCTCCTAAAGTAAATAGAAGTATAAAAACTTAGTTTTTCTTCTTTGGCTTCCCGCTATTTAGACTTCAATCGATTTTGACATCAGGGAGGTCCATTGAAGGTGAATCACATCCTTAAATGACGCCTTGGAGTGAACATTGACTGGAGGGATTGACTGATCTGTTGAATTATTAGCACGGTATTTCACCAGCTTATTCTTGAAGAGGATGTTCGATTGCATTTGGCATTCATGGCTTAACCTTTCTTTGATAAACATATTATGGCGGAAATTTTCAAATAAACTTTGAAAAACAACTGAAGACTCAAAGAAAATAAAAGTATTTGATAAAGGATAAGAAATAAATTTTTTAAGGGGCTTGCGAAAGAGTATGAGGGATCCTTGAGGAAGGGAACCCAGTACAGTTGAAAAAAATTGGTGGGTACTCCATGAATTCCTCATAAGTGCGTTCACTCAGAAGTAACAATGGAAAGGGTGAAAAGTGAGATTGTGAAACAAAGATTTTTCACGATATGCCGAGCTGTGAAAAAGATGGGGAAATTACTGTAACTGAGAATGAAATTTGGGTTTGAGACCTTATTCACACTGTTGTTATTTGGTGAAGCTGGCTCTGAAAGAGTATCACGAACAGATTAAAAAATATCATCAGAAAGGCTTAGGTCTATAGGGCATGAGTATTGGATGAATGCGTTTCATTTCTTTATTGACCTTCCAGACCTTCCTTGACCTTTCTTGACGTTCTTCTATATATATATGTATTTAGTATTTAGTCCATGTTTCTCTGTCAATTATGTTTTTATTTACTTATTTATAGTTTTATTTACTATTTCCTCGTTTTCTTTGTTTAAATTTTTCAAAAATATTCTTGGTGACTGTAAAATTCGTCCTTTATATAACTTAAGTAACTGAGCCGACATTGCTGAGAGAGATCTGATTGGGAGATGAGAATTCGTAATAGCTCTTTTAGCAATAGCATATTTTTCATTATATTCATGTTTCTTTTTTTCTTTTTTCAAGGGATTTTTTTATTCTTTGCAAATTCAACAACAGATTAAATAATGATTACATTGAAAATAATATTCATTTAATTTTGAAGTGATCTCATTTACTTCTCTGCCCACGCAGAAAACTAAGAGGTATGTAAAGAAAGCCTCATTACCTGATTTTGTTTATTCATTATGTCAGGAAATTAGGAAATTCCGACTTTATTATGGGCTCCTTAAAAAACCTCACAATCGTTACAGAGTCTTTCTTGTACGTAGAAAGTACAACTATCTTTTCAAAGGAGTCAGTCGTTAGACACTCCTTGTAGAATGTCCCTGTAAAAGAAATTAAAAAATATCCCTCACACAGAAGAGGAGCTTCTGATGCTTGCAATCTAAAAATAGTTTTTAAGATGGGAATATGCAACATAGCTTGTCATCGAACCAGGAATAAATAGTGTCTTAGAGCTCTTAACTTGACACTCCTAACTGATAACCTCTTCATCTGTTCTTATTCCTTCACCGGTACATCTGATATCACTTGCACTTAAATCATCCGTGATGATCTTCAAGCTTTCTTTGTTCCCCTAAAAAGATATCTGGCCTACGAATTTTTAGTTTTTTCCATAGAATTTGTCCACCTTTAATCGATTAAATATTCTAGGTAGTAACGCTATTAACTTGTTTCGACATCCATCGATTGGATCCAGCAAAAAGAAGAAAGTACTTTCTAAGAGTACAAATGTAGTTATTTATTTTTCAAATTTCGAGGTAATTGTTTTGTACAGTAAGAATATTTTTCTTCTTGTATTTTCATCACCCATAGCCAAAGTGGTAACCGTATCTTCATTAAATTTCCCATTACCAGTGATCCTGGTTCCCAAAGTTCAACAATCCTACATGCCTGTTAGCAATTAATTTTTGTTATATAATTCTTTATCCCTCTGACGCAGATGATAGTATTTTAATCTTCAAATAGTACTTTTTGAAGTTACCTAGATTAACACCAAAAACGATTGTTTTCAATTTTTCTGGGAGGTAATAAAAATTAATTAACATGAAGAAGAAAATAATTTAAAATAATATAAATTCAATCAACATTTTCAAATTTTAATTGAATAGTTTATTTGCACAATAATGTAGGAGATAGGGGACGTGTTGTTCAGTAATTTTGGTTTTTCAGTATTTTGAATTTGGTAGGTGACCCTGAATTTTGGAGTTGCATCATGTCAGGCTCATGCTGGATGTAGCATTTCAGTGCTACTTAATAAAGCTTTGCTAATCTAGACCATTTTCTTAAATATAAATTATTCATCATGCTGATTAAATATTTTTATCAAAAAAGTCAATGTAAGTATTTTCGTAATTTGATTATTCAATGCTGTTGCTTGAAAAAATTACTTCCACAGTTTAGATAAAGATAGGCTACAAGAAATACCATTTATAAAATAGTCATTTTATTATAATTAAATTAATAAATCATATAATGACCGATTTCACAAAATGTCTCGTATCGGTCCATCTCGTTGAACGTGTCTCTCACTCAATCTCCAGCGCACCCAGTGTCCATGCACACACATTAAGCCTCCTAAGATCCAACTTCGCTAAGCTTCCACGCTACACGGTGGATGAGGTCAATCGAGTGGTTGAACTCACTGTGAAAACACCAGTTATTTGTCTTTCTTTTCCGTCCGAATGCGGAAATGTTGAAATTCCGTGGCTCGCGGGGAATCGGAGAGGATGAATTAAGAGGAGCGCACCAAAGCGAGCTTCCGCATCCCTTCGAAATTTCAGACCCCCTCGAGGAAACTTGTGTGAGCAACGCGGAAGGTCGGACCAGTGCCGTACCGGAAGAGAACGGAAGGTCGGAGGATTCTCATGGTCGTGGGTGCTGTTCCTGGCACCCACCCGCATCGTCGCGCAGGAGGCACTCCGGACCGCGGCGACTCGTTCACGCCATCGCGCGCTCTCGAAGGAGCAGCTTCCCCTTCCGAATCAGGGGAACGCCTCCTCTAACGGGAGCTGGTCCAGGATCCTCTGAGCCAGACCTTTTAAAAAGAGGGAGAGCGCCTCGTCGAGGTCCGACGACAGCTCACGCATAACTTCGCGGCTGTTCTCGTTCAGGAACCGGTTTGTGGTCTCCCCTGGAACAGTGAAAACAGTCCGGGTATAATCTCCCATTCCCCGACTACGTATTTGTAAAAAAAAAAAAAAATGGGCGAAGCAGCCTCGTCACGCAACCGCTCTCGTGAGAATGACCTTAGGAAAGTGATTTTAGTGATGGATGACATTTCCATAGTTCCATTTCACTGAGCGTTCACTGACAACACTGTCACTCTCCAGGAAGCCGTTTAGAAATAAATCCTTCGGCAGAGTGGAAATATTTCGGTGGCCGTGATTAGTTGATCAAACAATTTTAGTTACATAAGCTCAGAATGGTAGTGATAATTGGAAATGACATGGGCTCTGATTCAAATGAAAACCAATGTAAGAACTTGAATGAGTATCATGAAAAAATATATTTTACGTTTGAGGAGGAATAAGAATGACGGGGCTGAACTATTATTATGGCCAGTGATCTTAAGTAGGTACCGATCATTGTAAATATGGCCGTGATTTAACGGGATTTAGGTTTTTTTGATGAAACAAAAACAACTAACATTTGCTGCTCAATCATTCTGTTCATTTTTTTAAAGCAATGTTTTCATTTGCCGAAGTAGGTAATTAACAGGCTGAGAATGAGATTGCCATTTTCAAAGTACACCAGACTCATCTAAAAATCCATTACCTTTCTCTCACAGGGCGAATGCACCAATTATCTAGTTCTTCTGGAACTGGATATACCAGAGGGTATTTTTGCTAAAAAAATTGTTCCCAAAAACCCAATCAAAAAAGAATGTTTTTTGATTGGGTTAGGAAGGAGAAACTGCCATGGTCTTAATTTTGGTCTAGATGGATTAAAGAGGATTAAAAGACCGTTTTCAGGGATGTTATCATTGAAATAATTGTATGTGTTTGAGTTAAAATATGATTAGTGGGGAATTTAACGATTTTTTAAAATACTTTCATGAGTTAAATTAAATTGAAAAGTAAATATAATTGAAAAGCACTCTTGACATTAATAATTCATTGATAGCAATTTGATAATTTATCGGATCATAATTACCTGCATAACATTATATTTTGTCACTTACCGAGAAGTCGTTCACCATTGAATAAATTTCCCAAGTAGATGTTCGCTCCATTGGGCTTCAAATGCACCTCGTACTTATCGAGTTCGAGATAGGTTTTCCCGCCCCTTTTCACGGGATTTCCGTGGAATGTCCAGTCGATATCTGTGTCATCTTTAAATAGGATTGAAAAATGAAAAAACATTAACCATTCATTGACATGAGACAGCTCATTTTAACAATTACACCTTTTTTCCAGTTCAATGTTTTTCAAATAATTCGGACTTTTTCTTTTAAGATGGGAAACACAGTCCAGTGGGAAGTGCTTTTTTATATATTTTTACTAGAATTAAAGGTTAAACTTGTGTTGAATTATTAAATATTGATGGTAGCCGACATAATCCGCATGTGATTCCACAGATGTATCATCTGAAATTCCCACATTTGTGGCCGACAGTTAATTAGCATACATTTATTTTGGAGTAAATGACTTTCAATGGTGGATTCATTCATGACTTGACGGCTTAGATTGTCAAATTATTTTTACACATTCACTTTAAACTGGCAGAATTGATAAACTCCAGTATGCATACTTTAAATCTCTATGATTTAATTCTCATTCTTCATTGCAAAGCATGGACGCATGGACTCCTCTTAATAAAACCATGATCGTAATTTTCAGCCAATTCGCTTTAATTTCCGCTTAATTTTGAATCTTACCTAAAAAGTACTAAGGATAAATACTGTTTTAGATAATATTGGGTCTTTCTCCATGCGTTTGTCTTTCCAAAAAACACCCATTTGATTTTTCAAGCATTTTGATGAAATTGTGCTAAATGGTGTTGATTCTCATATACATATTTGAAATTGGTACTCTAGGCATAGTTTTGTTTACAAGGCCTTTCCAAAAGCTACTATTAGTTACTCTTATTATAAGGCTTGTAATATTCCTGGTATTTTTTCCAGTTCCGATTTCATTCGGCTTATAATTCATTACCTCTATGCATATAGGCACCTCTTAAACCAGTGATACCAGTTTCTCTTTTGAGAAAAATATGTGGAGTTAAATACAGTTAAAAGATTAAATGAATAAAAGGAAGCAGAATATAGTAATACGGGAAAGGATATCTTAAAGATGAAGTTAGTTGGTAGGCCTCTCGTAGGCCACGAAAATACCTATACCCATTAAATGGACTAGCGTGAAAGTCTCCACTATCATTCTCTGGTGTGAAACAGGTTCCATTTTTTTCCGTTTTAATGACTCCTAAATGGGTCGCCTTTCGAAATGAAAAGTTTTGGGATGAGGCACGTCGCTGATTTACAGAATTCATTGTGTTATTTGGGTGAGAGTTGGTACTGATGCGTAAAGACATTTATTTTATAAAGGTATTTCTTAGAAACTGAAGGTCATAAATATTGCTACTGCAGTAAACGTACATTTAGAGGAAGGGTAAGAGCGTTGTCTATGCACCAGCCTCCCTCGGTAAATAATATGAATTGACTTTAGAAAATGATAGATTCATCTCTGCTGTCATAGTCCCCGCGTTACCAACGAAAACGTCAACAAAAAAGCGGGTCGGCAGCGTGTATAATGAAATTCAGCACCCTGCCATCGTACGGGATGCTAAGATGCTTATCCCATCGTAAGTTTTTGATATCCTCCTAGATCAAGTTCGCCAGAAACGCAAAGAAGTTTACCATGTACAAGAGCATGCTTCTCCGAACGGCTGATTTTTTTCATTCTTCATCTAACCCTCGACGCTGATATGTAGTGTAGTTTTGCATGGTCAAGAAACTTAGCCGTTGAGACAAGATGAAAAACGCAGGTAGGAGGCTTTTGAAATGTGGGCGTGGAGAAGGATTGAAAGGGAAATTCGTGGAAAAAAACGAGCCATGAAGTAGATTTTGCGCATGGCGGAGAAAGAGAGAAGTCTATTGGGAGAAATATAAAGAAGGCAGGAGAAGTGGATGCAGGGCTTACTAAGTGGCGATGGATTGTTGAAGTCCTTGATAGTGGGGAGAATTTTGGGTAGACGAGGTTAAGGGAGGAATAAATTGAGCATGTTGGATGGAATGAAGTGTGCTTATTGTGGGTATCTGATTCTCCAATGTTAAAAGCAAGTCATCATTTGTTACAACATTATCCGAATGCAGAATTTTATGCGCATGCAAATATCTGGAACTAAAGTGAAAGTTCGTTCTGCCAGAACACGTGACTTATGTTATTTATTCGTTATATTTTTACAAACATCATACAGTTAATACTAGGTGCTACTATTTTAATTATGTTTTTATTACGCTTTAAAGCTGCCTGTGGTAAAAATTGTTAGTTAGTCGTATGAATATTTATTATTAATCCAATTTGATCTAATCAATGTAATAAATAATAAACATGAATGGATTTAGTGTTTTTATTTGTCGAGAAATGAGGTGACGTTTTCAACGCATGGCAGTTGTTTAATTGAATGATAGAAAAAAAGATTTTATCTTGCGGTCTTACTATTTTTTTTTCTACCGATGCGTAATACGAAACCATGACCTTTCGGAATGACTCTGTGCGTTTCTCGCATTAAGAGAAACCGGGTCTGAGGTCTTCGATGAAAAAACTTGTGCTAGCTCACTACATCTCACATGCTCGGATACGTTTGGGTGAAAGGCCAGTTCTGTGATTTTTTAAGTGTGGGATCAGGTCATCAGAATTTTTAACTTTATAACTTTGTTTTGCTCATAAGTATAATTAACCAAATTAAGGTTAGGGAGTAAAAGAAATGAGCTTTTAGAGTTCCTCATAGCTGCAGTATAACAACTTTATAAAAATATGCTACATAGCATTGGAATTATTCGTAATAAATCTGTTTCACGTGTGGGGGGCTTAAGTATCATTTTTTTTTAAATTTCCTAGTAGAATGGATGTCTACAAAGTTTTTTAATTACATAACCATTTAAATGGCGATTTACGGTAATTTATGGGATGACGCATGCTGAATCTAAAATTCCTCTTCCCGATGATAAAGAGCAGTAGGTTAGGTAACGTAACTGAAGCATAGATATAGGTTTCAGCCTTGATAAGCTACCAAAGATTTCCTTTTTCCATTGTGACTCTAAGTTATTGTTTTGTAGTTAGACGTAAACGTTGGGAAAACAATTTTTTTATGAGAAAATGTAAATTAAATAAGATTTCTGTTAAAGCATAAATACAGTAAATAGATATTGATCTACTAGAAATATAGCTATTATCATTTGTATTCCGATGGCATATCGGAGGCCTTTCTTGCATGAATTCATGCATCTTTTTAAAGGAATATTCGATGCAACGCTCAAAGTAGGGTGAAACCATGACTAACGCAATGTAGATGCATACATTTAAGACAAAATAAGAAGAATTTTTGGAAGCATATTTACACATTTAAAAAATATTACCTACTGCAAAATAACTTCAAAATGGCATCACATTGTCAAATTAGCATTATATTTGTTCAAATAATTTCCAAAAAACCTGATAATTAAAAAAAAAAATTGATATATTTAAAAGGCATAAAAAGAAAAATATATTTGGCAATAGTCGAGTTTCTTACGCAGAGATATGTTACATATCCCCTTTCCGGTGATGGGTAGCACGAGGATCCTTCCATCCGCCTCGTACGGCCCATTTATAATGAAGGTATCCAGAAACATCTTTAATTCATAGCTCTGTTTGTCGGGGGAAACTCTGGAAGAAAGAGAAAGTCTTTGTAAAGAATTAAATTTACTCTTACTGGGTTTTTCATCTTTTTCGGACTCGTACCGATAGTTATGCTAAAAAATTGTGATGATCCTTTGTTGGAAGAAAGTTATGTCGATTTCCTAGAGTTGTACCTTTATATTCACATTATAAAGTAATAGCTGTTACTATATATATATATATATATATATATATATATATATATATATATATAT
>LYUA01002529.1:111665-126310 GCA_002093875.1 Calopteryx splendens
TTTCCGGACAAATTCTTCATCGTTCATCATACGACGTCAAACCAAAATTTGATTTTTTTTTTAATTTTTATGCCAAATATCACTATTGAATAACTTTACTATATTGAACACTGTCTCATTTCTTATTAATACCATGATTAGGCAATATAATATAAGAAAACTCATTTACGATTTTTATTGTAGGAAAATTACCTCAATCTATAAATATGTTCATCCATGATAATAATTACCATATTATTTATAGGTTCTATGGATTACGTGGCATGGTGAATTAGTAGTTAACAATGGAAGACTTCAAGATCTCACCACTATATATCGCAGTGGAGACGTAAACATGGACTACAAAGATAAAGTCCTTCTATTAGACGCCAACATAGGTTTCAAGGATCTGCAGGTAAGAACGTGTAACGTAATATGATAGTTAAATAGTCAACCATTATTCTATATCAATAAAAGTTTCCCTACAGCTCTAAGATTCGGCGTTCCATTCCTTTTTAGCTGTCCTTGGTATTTTCCCTCAATATTCTTCGTAGGACCTTGTCTTGTTTTTTCGCTTCTAATTCCACGCATATGCTGTGTTCTCGAAAATTTATCTTAAAAACGGGATTTGAGATTTTGATAAAATTGTTCGAAAATACCAATTTCCGGTTTGAGGAAGGGATTTTGCTAGGTCTCGAATAGACACAAAACTCGTTAAAGGTGCGCTTGAGCCAGCAGATTGTTGATGACCCACTATTCGTGCACAACAACACCGTGTGAAAGATTTTTCGCTTACATGATGTCGGTGGAAGTGGCGTTGCATGAGAAAGTGACGAAAAGTTTTTTTGTTTGCTTTTTGTCGTCTGTGGCGTCGAGGGCCGCTAAAATGGAGCATTTCTCAGCTGAAGTGACGAAGACATATGAATTATGATTTTTTTCAATGAATAACATTTTAAAGTGAAAAGATTGGATTTAGGTGTAAAAGAATTAAGGAGGGAAGGACTGGAAATATTAAATTATGCCACATTATTGTAAGCATGATACAGTTACATAAACATCTGGAACAACTAAAGCAGTAATTTTAATGGCCAACTTTTATCAAACTGGAGGTTTAGATAAGAAAGACTTCCGCGAAAGATCTCAAGTATATAAAATAATATCATGGATTTTCACCGATCTTCAAAGGTTACATTTTATAGATGATCCTGAATGATAAACCTGTTAAATGGATCGAGTAAGATTTTTAAAATCCTTTTCCTATTATCACCGAGGAAAAAAGCTTTTGTTGGGTATGGTGATGCTGCTGAAAGCCTGCTTGACTTTAAAATGATGGAATATTCTATGTGTAAAGGTTTGTTCGGCTGAATCCGGAGCCTTATATGGCACCAATAAAAAACGTATGCAGGGTTAGAAGTGGTGAGATGGCTTTATAAATGTTAAATGAGTAAATGAAGTGTAATAATTTTCTAGAATAAAGATATAAAAAATATTTATTTTAATGACTCAATTTGAACTTTTACAGTTCGGTTATGACTTCAGTGCAAAGTTTATGGGAATTGGACCCAAAGGATATATTAATGGCAGAGCAGATGGGATCACTGTGCAGTTCAAAATCCATGTGGACTTGGAAAAACAAGTAGTTGGACTTGATCTTTTCGACATTACTGATATTAAGTAAGTTTTCTTATGTTGGTTTTTGATACACCTTTCCATGAAAATCATGTAAGAAATTTTGATAAGAGACTCATTATGTAAATTATATTGATTCTCTAATTTCACTAGTACTACCGGAAAGGGATTTTAAATTAGTAATTAATGCCGTATAGAGGAAGCAGTGAGTTTAATTCTATTCTAATCACCAGTTATCCTCACTGACTCACTCACATGACTGAGCTCAAAAACTTAGTGAATAGTTGAAGTTTTTCAGTAATATATAAAAAAGAGTCTTAAAAGTTTTTCCTCTTTACCCCAAAAATCTTACTTACCAATTTGGTCGGACAAGGATTTCAGATCTCGTTTTTAATATAAATGGGAGAGGCTCTCATTTTCGGGTAGTATTATTCTCGAAAATTCATTGAAAAGATGATTTTCACCAAGTAAATTATGATCTTGTGCTCAGGGTCCATTTACGTGTGGGTGACACTATTGCCTGTAGTTTTTTTGAGGAAACTAGGAGGCACGGTTTGATGAGGAGTGAGCAGAGTATCCGCTGCCCACCCATTTTATAAAATTTCGGAATTTTCTTCCTCTCAAGGCATTTTTTTCAGTTTTCCATCGAAATTTGCAGATTTGAATGTGCAGGCAGGTTTTTAATATGCACATAAACAAGAATGCCAACAGTTTTGAGGGTAGTGAGTACTATTGGAGTAACGGTAAGAATTTATTCGAATCGCCGACCGTCAGAAATCCTAAAAAAAAAGACTCGAAAGCACAAGCAAATCATTTTTAAGGAAACAAATGTACGGGAGACAAAATTACGAATTACCTCTAGATGACTAAATAGGCTTATTGATTGAGTATCGCTATTAAAACTAAATTGAGCTGGAATAAAAACTATCGTACTTTTTCACTTATTTCAATAACCACCAACCTCAGTGTTAACATTATTCTCTCATTATTCTCTAGGTTTACTGCACAGAATACCTTGAGATTAACGTTAAATTCGAGTTGAAGGCTCCACGGTCAATGGTTAATAAAATCTGTGGAAATGTGGAATGGTTTTGATGTCAGCATCACCCTTCCTCCACAAGCTAAATTCAATTCCTTCACGTTTCTTTCCTGCCTAAGGATATTTAGTGGATCATAATGCTGCTCCAAATGGGGGGACAGATGGAAATCGTTCTTAAGGTGTTTTTAAAACCAATGTTTGCGTAAAACGCACTAACTTCCTTTCGAAGTAAGTAATTTAAAGGTTTTTTCCCGATTTTCCAATTAGGAAACATTGATGAGTGCTCTGGTGAGAAAATTGTCTCAGCTAATGCAGGGATTGGAGGAGGAGGGGTGAGGGGGTAATGGTGAGCGAGAACTGGGATCATAAATCTGTGTGAATGAAAACGCATGGAAGGATGCATGAAATAAATCCATCTTCTTCCAGCTTTTGCTACAGTCTTAAATACTTATTTTGCATAAGGAAGGAGGGTTCTTAAACGTTTTTTTGAGCGACCTTTTTGTCCTCAAGCGAAATTAGTCAATCGAACAATCAAACCGTCAGAAACACCAATTTTCTTAACAATTACCTTAAAGAGGTGGCATCTCAGATCTGCCCGGTGTCACTCCCTCTCCATTTACGCGAAGGAAGAGCACTATACAGAAAAAGAAAGAACGTTGCATTTTGCCACTAAATATGTTTAGCACCATTAGTTTTGATGCTTATACATCATTTTCAAGTATTTATAATTACTATTTCAAGTATTTTACTACGGAGCAGCTCCTAAATATCAGCTCTGGTACCATATCGAGCACTCTTCAATTTAAATTTATTGACTTTAAGGCAAAACAAGGTTCGGATAAAGGAATGTGTCTCGTGCATGTGCATATTATGTTCTTCATGCATATAATTATAGTTTTTCATTGTTAAAACTATAATATGAATAATGTACCAGTCCCATTGCTGTATTGAGATCTCTGGGACCCAGGAACAAGCAATAAAAGTGAGGCCAACAAATAAATAAAACCGTCAAAGAAAAAAATGATCATATCATAAAAAATTAGATATTACCAAGTCGGATTGGGACACATAATTGGTTGATCACATTAAAACCTAATTAAATTCCCTAAATACCCGTTTTGATGATTCGTTTTCTTTAAGTCCATGAGTATTTTTATACCTATCCTTCTCTGGTAACGGCACTAAGGCTTAAAAAATTCCGGTATCTTTTTTAAGTAATTCATGATTTTTATTGAATTATCATTTATTTTCAGCAAACTAACGGCTCACCTAAATGGACTTGGTGTCTTCTTGGATTGGCTCTTTGATACCTTGGCTGATTTGGTTTTGATAATATTCAAGGGACCGATCGTTGATCTTATTCAGAAAGAAGTTGGCCAAGCTCTAGGAAATATAATTTCTAATCTTGACATAGCATCTTTCCTACCACAGGTATACATGTAATATGAAGTTATCCCAATAATTAAAAACATTATTTTCTGAAATGAGCACCAATGATTTTGTAACAAATACTTGGCTTTGTAATGTAAACTTTTTCAAACTAATTATTGGTTCTATGGAATTTTGTGCATTATTTCATTGGATCAGTGTCTATTTAAGCAGTCTTAACTCTATTTAAAGAGAACTTTTCAGTAGAAAACTTGCTAAACCAATTATATTAACATTTGAAGCATGGTTGATCCTCACCACTCACTCTACTGTGTAATTTAGGTATTAAAAGCTATAAAGGTTTTTTATTTTAATAATTCCATGGCATAAATTTCATTAATTTCGTAAATAAATTTTACATGTGTAACATGCATCAGTATTATCATAACAAAAGTTCAAATTAAACTAATGTTTACGTTAGTGAGTGCTTCAACATCAATACATTTTCCAACTATGGGATTTACAATTAGAAGTAGTTGTATATGACACTACTCGCAAGAATGGTTCCACTAACATTGGCACTTTCCTTCAATCATGAATGCAGGAAAAGGTGGTATCCATACATTGCACGTGTTCAAAAAAACCTAACACGAATACTCAATATTTGTGCTATTTTTTTTCCGTATCTTAAAGTAAAGTATCACCCATAATGGTTTATTTTAATAGTTATATCTTTAATTATTTCCCCCATTCCATATGTTATAGAATCGGTCTGTATCATCGTAATACCTGGGGGTTCTGTAGCTGCATTCCGGATAATATGCAGCTATCCTACATTCTATAAATGGATTTATAAACTCGTCATTTACATTCAGGTATATTTATATGAGAAACTTACGATGCAGTTAATTCCTGGCATATGCCAATGAACTCATGTCACTGAGAGCCATGCAATCTGGGCCATTATCTTTCCAACTATCCGGACATTCTCCATCTTCAAACATAATTTTAACTTCTAATACCGCTCAGTATCCTCTTAAAATTTCCGCAGCCCACCTCATTTCTGTTTGCTTTGCAATGCATCATATATTTCCTTTCTTCACCCTGAATTATTTTTTTTATGTCCATCTCAAAATTTACATTAAAGAGTCCAATGCCTATGTTCATCAACCTTGCTTAAAGCCAATTCTTTTAAATCTTGCTGTGGCCTATCTAGTAGTAATTTCTCATAGCTAATTTACAACAGGAGACTCAACCATTTAGAATAGCATTTATGCGACCTTCCAATGATTCGAATTGAAACTAATGCTATCTTAATCGAATTTTATACTCCGTCGTATAAAGATCGCGATCTCAATCGTATCGAATGAGTCGAACCCTCGCTATGAATCGCTCTTCTCCACTAGGCAATTGGCGCGCAGGGTCATGCATTTGCGAAACCGTCATGTGCCATTCGCTCCATCACCCTCAGTTGCCCTTCTTGAGGGTTAGGCAAACTCAATTCTTATACGCAAGGTAAGTAAGTTCGGTCTATTTGTTCTAATCAAGCGCCTGTGATATAACTCTGTCCCGACAACAGAGGAAGGAAAATTTACTCTAAAGGGTAAGGTGGCACTTCCTTCCCGATGCAATGGGGTCGACACTGCGGAAGATTTCCTAAATTATTGTTTGTAATCACTCCCTCTTTTGTGTTCGACAGTTTTCACCAGAATACGTGCAACAGGAAGCTTCTACTCTGTCTTTCTTATAAAGCAATGCATATAACTAATGCAGATTTTAGGAAAGAGAGACAAGTATTAAGTGCTAACATAGACGTTGAACTGAGGAAAATGATGGCAATGTGCTTGGCATGGAGGTAGCCTTGACTCTTCATGTAGGTTTGTAGGAGAGTGGTAAATGCCAAATAGATGGTAAAAAAAAGGAATGAGGAAGTACAGAAGACTGTTAACGAGGAAAGAGCACTGTTCAATTTAGTCAGAAAAATAACTCGTCAGGCACTTTGCACTAAGAAGCATCATAAAACTGAAGGATATTATTATATTACATTAGGGAGGTAGAGTAGAGGGAATACTATAGAGAGAAAGGAGAAGGGTGTAAATAATAGATGGTGTAAACAATGGAAAAGGCTAAAGAGGAATGAAGGGCAGAGGACGGGGATACTTGGAGCAGGAGCACGAACGCCAAGGATCTGGAGAAGCAAATTATATTTGATGATGACCACACATCACCTTTTCAGTGCAGCTCGAACTTCTCTGGTCATTGCTTTCAAAGTTAAGGAATGGAATTGGAAAAAGAATGTTTTATTGATTACTTACGGAATTATCGACCGAACAGTTTGCAAGACCCCCGCAAAGTAAGTAGTTAATCTCATCAACGAGTGGCTTACACTTCCGAGCCTAAGCATGGGAAATTCGTACTCAATATCACTAAATTAAAAATGACGCCAAAAGTAGTTGAAACCACACATGTAACGTTTTTGTACACATATAACCAATTTTGCGAAATTTTGTTGATTAAATTTTTCTCAAAGTATTATTTTTCCGCTAACTGCTTACCAGCTTGTACGATCTTGATGTCATTTATAAATTCCCTTTTCTTGAAGGAGATATAGATTTTTTATTGTTATCACCACACATTTTTCATAGGTTCAAATCTCTTTACCAGATAGGTAGCAGGTTCGAGATTAATCTTTATTTTTCCGGTCAGTTGCGTTTATAACTCTTGATACACTATAGGAGCCTTCATTATTGCGAGTGATCAGTGAATGCAGTGGTCGAGGGACAAGAATTTTCATCGTGGTCAGGTAGGTGGACTCAATTTTAGAACAAGCCTGAATTCTCCCAGTTGGTAAATCGAAATATTGATACTTATAAATATTACGCTACAATATGTGAATCACAGAGTTCACCAAATATTTTATGCATAAATTGCTATTTAAGATAGAAAGTCTTTGCTTCAGTTATACTAACGTTTCACAAATGGCTGATCAAATAGACGATGTCTGCTTTCTGAATCATTCCTTCCGTAATGAGTAATGGAGACTTTCAATGATGGGCTATAGTCAGGCGATGTTGATTATTTGGTGACAGGTTCCTATGATTAACTTGATGATGGACTTCGGTGTCGCAGTTTGAAATAGAGAAAAAACATATCTTTTGGGGCTAATTCACCTGCACGTTCCCTTATCTCCGTTCCGCTCCCGCGAGTCCCTAAACCCATTTACCAATCCGTAAGTAGGTAAGACGTATCGACGCTCCCATACTTACCTCTCATAGCTAAATGGTTTTCCAGTCTCTATTCCTTACCTGACGGTACCTCAGAAATAGAGATAGGGAGATTTAAATAAAAATGTCTGACGAAAATGGTTGATCAACCTAACTTCAAACTATTTCCAATAAAAATGCTTTACTTTCATTCGACCAAGATAGCATGAAAACTATATTTCTTATCTAATTCCACCATCTGTGCTATCTATTTATGTCACCAGAGTTATAACCCCAAAGAATTTTTTAACTTGTCTAAATAGGTCTCAGCTTCCAGAAGATAAAACTATCCACCCCGGGGTCTCCCAAGAAAATTTTGTGTGCGTGGGGGCTATTTCTCATCCGAAAAAGTATTGAATAGGCGTTCCAAAAATAGTTTTACAGCGTTAAATGGAAAAATTCCTCAGCTACACTTTTGTGAACAATAATTATACGAGCAGAGCTTGCTGATTTTATAAATACTTTCTGAGAATGTAATTACATTTCGAATTCATTCTTTTTTTTTATTTCTTGCCTTTATGAACTTAACTGACGTTTTATTCACATTTTTGGTCAAGCGTTTATGGTAATTATGTTTTCTTTCGTATTATACATGCAATATAGGGGCGTGGTAGTCCAGTGAGTAGAGCGCTGAGCTACTAACCGGAACCGGCTCGGGTTCGATTCCCGGTGACGCCACTTGGGACCCCTCAGCTTCATCCAAGCTGTATTTCATTTCCTGGGTCATCCTGGGAAATTACAGGCGGTACGGGGAAGTGAAGCGGCCCCCCTACCCTGACGTGTGAAGTTTACTGTACCCTCACATGCCAAATCGACCTTCGGGCTAATAACTTTGATTTTTATCCTTATGTAAAACATTAGTTTCGTTTGAATAATGAACGGTTGGAATGCTCAGCTTAAGCGGAGTTCTGTTTTGAAATTTCAATGGAGTTATACAATTGACATTACACCTTCAGCAATTCCTAATACTAATACATCATTGCTTATACATTAGTTTTATCCGTTGCATTGTTTTCACTACCACTTCATGTACCTCACAATACTGTTAATTATAAAGTTAACTTCAAATATCACACTCGTCTACTCCACTCATTCGTCTTTTAGCTGTTTATCAATGGCTTAAGAAAACTGTGACTTCATTCCCTTTTTATTTTGACCGCATTATCTTAGCAATTTACAAAGTGAAATCTTTTTTTTTAGTTTTCAAATACGCATAATTACTAAGCGTATAAAGAAGGTGTGCTTTATTATCAATGCATCTGTGCAGAATTTCTTCCATTGAACTGCACCTTATCTGGAAAAAGTGTGATAACGATGGTAAGACGCAAAATGAACTTATATTTAATGTAATATGCACTCATTGATATCGTCAATGAATCCACGAGGAGCATGCTCGAGTTTTTAGTTTGGGTGGTGCTGCTTCAAATATATTCGACCTTGTTCCTAAAATGAAGAGAATAAATTAGATAAACGTGGCCCTAAGCTGCATATATGATAGAGTTATGAGTGTAATATGATAAGTTTTTGAAAAGAAACCACACCCACCTGCTTGCGTTCTTCACAGTAGCTTTAGTTACTGTGATAATTTTTCAATACTGATTCAGATATTCAATCATGAACGCAGTTCCATTTGAAAGAATTGTGTGCAGCAGCCAAATGCCTGATTTTAGATCTCAATTTTCATGTTCATGCTGTTATTTAAATGGATTCATGAAGCATTTGCACTGCCCATTGACTACAACATTGGCATGGTGGTAGGTCTTGCAGGCTCGAATGATCTCCCGGAGAGGGTGTTCTTAAGGGTTCCTTGGCCCTCACGTGTCCCATAAGATATTTTAGGAGGTACTTGACGATCAGATGAAAAATTGCTTTATTACCATGCAGCTTCTCCATTATCCAACTCAATGGTTTCCCATTCAAATAAATTGAAGAAAATACACCCTACCACTAGTTATAGAGCCGACCAATGATCGATTTCCATCCATGTTGGCCATTTAAATTTGTACCATCATTCGCCACTCAAAAACTTGAGAAAAGTGTCTCCCATGAGGCAAGTAATTCAATAAACAATAAAATGCATGCAATAATTGCTTGCAAGGCTGTGCTTATGGGAATATTTCTGTGAAAGATATAGCTTTAATCAGGTTCTTAAAGAGTCCGGGACTAAAAAAAGGTTTGGAATCCCTGCTTTGGAGCTATATCAATTTCGATTTCTTCCCTCAGTTTAGCAAGCATCGGTATAGAAGGTTCACACACTCTAGATAGCTCGAAGGATCAAATCCCAATGAAAAGGTTCAACAATAAAACTCAGTGACGCGGCTGCGAAAGAGAATGGCCTGGGTGGGCCTCGAATTTGAATCACAATGTCGCGCTAGTAAATCTTCCGAGAGAGGAAAAGGGAAACCACTTCAATTGCTCTCGTTAGACTATGATGCCTGAAGAAAGACATGGATCTGGTAACTTCGAGAACCAGTCCAGTGGCGTTGATGTGCTTGTTGGTTGCTGAGGGAATATGTCCTCCTCGGTGGTCTTCTCTGAATACACTATGCTCGTGTATTGGAAAAAAATGTTTTATCCTCAAATATCCAGTATAATACTCACGCGTTCTTTAGATATTAGATCGTAATTATCACACTCCGTAAGGGTATGGTTAATTTAACAGTCCCTCATCCACATTAAAGCTCTCCTTTACACTAAAAATTGATAAAAATGTATGCATTCATATTTTTCTCGTGATTTAAATATGTATTAATGCATGCACATTTTATATTGCTCTTGATTTAGGTAAATCAAATCATACGCTCAGTAATCAATTACTTATTTCAAAAAATTATGTACTTTTGTGCATAAATTAACTTAATTTTGGTGTGTCACAATTTCTTTTGAACGACCGATCTTGAAAGAGAAAAGTTCGAAGGAAGAGGAAGATGTCACCAAAATTTGCTGATGTTTTAAACCCCTTACGCTACAAGAAAGTTCTCCGGGTTCCTCTTCGATCAAGTGCGTGAGGAAAGACAGCAAAAGGAAGCGGAAGAGAGGGGTAAAGGAATATAAGGGAAAATGTGAGGTGTGGGCGAAAAATAAAATACACCGAGGTCGTGCTAAGGGTTTGAAGGGGTTCAATGTTTTCCAGCGTTAGGAAATTGCAGCACTTTGGGATCTCAAGCGATTGCCAATGTCTCCCATAAGGTCATACAGTCAGTTGCATGCATGAGGAAATGAAAAATTTCTCTCACTACTCTTAAAAAGCGGAACATAAATGCTCATTGATCGGTGTTTTATTATTATAGAATAATCTTATTTTTTAAATTTAAAAGCAATGCTATAGTAATTTCAAATGTCAGTGAAAAGTTAAGGGGTTGGTCCTGCCCCTAAGCACAAAGAGGATGTTTTCACTGGGTACCCGTACTGACTTACGTACTGGTACCTAATTAGCGGTGGCAAGGTGCTGCTACTTAGGATTCGTACCGTAGGTGCTAGTGCCGAGGTACTAGTCCATCGTTTTTTATCTAGATACTAACTCTTTATGCCTTTTATAATGTGAATAAGCAGCTGGGTATGGTATCGGTAGAGAGAAATACATAGAATCCTTGACCTTCGTACTGATACCGAGGTACCGGTACATAGGAATGTTACCCTTGGCACTGGTACTGAAGTACTGTTACATATGGCAAGACTGTGGTAACTAGTTTGGGTTGTTTTTCCCCAGGTACCCATTTCTATGTAAATATTCCTTTGTCTAAAAGTATGGACATTTTAAATCATACGCTAATGCACATCCCAAAAACCAGTTAATAATGGCTTTTTCTTGATTTAACGCTATTTTTATACGCGAAATGCCCTTCATTTTCGTTAATCGAGACAATGAACTGCTCTTTTCAAAAATTCTGGTGGGCAACTGCACTCCTTCTGACACTGCAGTCTCTTTCCTAATTCTTTTACCGGGGGTCATTTTACGTCCCTTTTTTATTAGTTATTTTGATTAAGTCGGTGATCACAAGAATTCGATTGTTTAAGGTTCTACTTTGTGGAATTAAGCATTATTTTTCAATTGCTATCACCCAATGAGGCTCAAAGGAGAAAGCAGACATTTTTCCTGGTGGCCTCCTAATTTATATAGTTTCAGTAAGATGTAAAATCATCATACGACTACAATGTGAAAACATTTTCATGTAAAAAAATGATACATTTTAGTTTTAATCCGTAAATATTCTCTGAAATCTTTTAACATTTATAGGTTTTCCTTACGTATGAGTTCACCTGAGGACGCATTGCAGTTATCACAATATAGGTGAATATAACAGAAAATTATCTTACAATTTTTTACTTGACAACTCTGGCGGTTTTTAATTTTCTTCTGGTGAAAATTTTGGTTGCTTGATAAATTTAATTTGTTTGATTTATTCAATATTTTTAAGCTCCCCTATTCTGATCAAAAATGAGGGTCATACTTGTGCTGGCTGCTGTATTAGCGATGGTTCAGGCGAACTCAAGCATTGAAGAAGGATATTCCATTGAACGTAAGTGTTAGCATAGTTTATGAAAGATTTTTATGAAGAAGATTCAAATTTGCTGCTTCCACCATGTTCAAAAGCAAGCACGAAGCTCAAAGAATATACTCGATTTGCAGTGGCAAACCACTAGATACGAGGTCTGTATATAAAGAATCCGAACTTCGGCTGGGAGAAAAATGCTGTGCACCTGACGGGGTTGGGACCCTAATCTCCTTCAAAGTAGGCCCCTTGCACCTCCACACAACCCAGTGATCCTTCCACTGTTGGAAACACTTATCGAAGGTGTCTTTGGGAATGACCTTTAGCTTTACTGTTGTGTCCTGCATTATCTCCTCTCTACTCTCAAATCAGGAGCCTTTCAGTGGTGTCTTTATCTTCCGAAACAACCATAAGTTGGAAGGAGCCATTTCTGGATAGTATGGATCTTAGTGGACAACCATAATTACGTTTTTTTGCCAAGAATTCCTGGAAGAGTTAAAAAGAATGAGTCGGAACATTATCGCGATGCAACTTCAAGTTTTTAGAGTTTCAGTGGTCCTGTCTCTGGTGCCGAACTCGATCACAGAGACAGTGGCGCTGTTCTTGATGCTTCTTTGGAATTGTTTGCTCTTCTGGTGCGTATTCGTGATGCTCCATGGCACAGTTGTCATGGAAGGCAGTCAGCATCACCTTGATTTTGCTTCGCACTAGTTGTGCTTTTTTGGGCATTGGGGGCGAAGAAAGCTTCCACTAAGATCATGCTTTTGTTTCAGATTCTTACTCGTACACCCATGACTAATCCCCAGCTATCACGGTGTTGAGAATCTCAGGATCGTTGTTGGCAATGTCCATCGTGTCCTGCGCTACATCAAGAAGGCTAAATACGCTAAATCAAAGTTTCTGTTCCTGCGCCAGCAGTTTGGGCACAGATTTCACAGTCACTCTATGCATCTCCAATTTCTCCTATAAAATTGGATGGGCGGAATCTTTGCTGATCCCAACCTTTTCAGTGATTTCTCATACTCTGTGATACGATGTGCTTTCACTATCAAATTTCGCACCTTCCCGACGACCGCTGCACTGTGTGATGTTTGTGGCCTCCCAGAACGCTGGTCGCTTTCCACAATGTTCGGTTATTTTTTAATCGGTTGAACATCTCTTTCATCTGGGTTTCCCATCTCTAAGCATCTACCGAATCATACCAATTGTGTCGGCTTGGAAATCACCAAGCTTCTGAGAAAACCTGATGCAGCACATCTGCTCTATACGTTCTTTCATCTTGAGCAAACTGGAGATTCGACAAACACGTAGTACAGCACCTCACACAATGACTACCAAACAGCCACCGACGCGCACGGCGAGCGTGGAAAAATTCATGCCTGCACATGAAGGTATCACTCTCCACTGTGGAAAGTGACACCGCCTTTCCATCATGACTTTGCTCGGTAAAATTTAAGGTCGGAACTTTTTTTAGACAGGCCTCGTATTCTGAACAGCATGAAGTTAATTTTTACGTAGTATGTGGTTACTTTGGCCATAGTAAGTATAATATTTCACTGTTTTTACTAATTAATGTAAACTCAATTTTAACTTTCTTATCATATATACCAAATACTGAAAAATTTAGTTTTTGAATAATATCTAATCTAATCTAACCTAATCAATTTTTACCAACGTTAAAAATTTTTAAAATGGCAATTGTAAATGCTGCTAGTTTACCCAAGGAAACTATTCACTAATACTGAAAATTCAAGTCTTGGAAGCTGCCACCAGTGATATCCAGGGATAGATTTTATTTATTATTATACACTTATTTATTTATATTCTTTTTTAATGCTATAATTTATATATTTCGTCAAATTGTTCAAAATTTTTCAACGCCACATGATCCAATTCTTTAAAAATTTGGTTTGATTCAGTATGTCTGAGAATATTTGTATTTTACCTGGTAATCCCTACTTTGAATTTTAACTTTAATTCTTTGAAGGGGATGATTCTCCAATGGCTCGTTTGGCTCGTGATTACATGCCACACATAAGGACCCAAGAACAACTAAGGTGGGAATAAGTTTTATGGTCCATTAGGATCAAACAATATATTCGATTTGTAGTCACATATGAAATATCCTATATACTTTGAGGGCTTATTTTTACACATATGTAAAAAAGCAGATGGTTTTCATTTTTCAAATCATCACATTTGACTGATATTTCTTTATCAATACATGCTTGTTGCGTTAACAAATTTGATGACTTCACCAAAAAGAGGAAGTTTCCTTTCAATATCTGACATGAATCTCATATTATATTATTCATGTATTTTAATTCCTTTTTAATGCTAATATTAAGTGACAACATATGTCATTTTACAGTTTTGTCAGGGAAAATAAAGGAATTCATATTATATTGGTATTCATATGTGAATTGTATTAACTTCCCTTAAAAGGTTTCAATCATTAAATTCTAAACTCAAACTTTTCAAATCAGCCAGTTACAACAGTAGTAATTATCATGCTTCGAAACTGATATTAATTTACAGAAATTGATACTCAGCAAATAAATTAAGAGAGGGCAATAATTACTAACAAACAGTTATAGAAAAACCAACAAACTTATGGCAAGAAACAAATAATGCAAAAGATGAGTGGTGGAAAGAAAGGTGTGAGAACATGGAAAGTTAGCCTGCTGGCATATAGAAAGTAATACAATGTAGAAGTGGATAGCTTAGGCCCAGGCATACTAGACTGTGAATTAGAGAAGGAATTGAAGGAAATTAAATGAAACAAGACTGTTGGTGTCAATAATATCCCTGAAGAATTACTAAAGAGTTTAGGAAAACATGGAAGAAAGAGTTTTTATGAGGTCATTCGCTGCA
>LYUA01002530.1:95603-115807 GCA_002093875.1 Calopteryx splendens
ATTGCTTGAACAGATTCACGGAAAAATAGCCCCTGTTCTAATCGCCGGCAATCGTTCTCGCAAGTGTTCTACCATTAACTTGCGCAATTAATTGCATCGTATAAACACGCCTTAAGATGAATGATTTTATGTGCTTTAGTTGATATTTTAATGTTTGAAATTTTATTAAAAGTAGTTATTGCTTATGCTGTTGCATTGATGATCAAAACAAAAAATATCGATCACCATTCCATCCTAAAATAGCATCTTTTACATTTGAATTCAGTATTATTTGCCCAATGCCCACACCCAATAAAATTCTTTACTAAATCGTAAACAGAATGAATGACAAAATGAAAATCCTAAGCCAAAAATGCCAATTGAGAGTGACAAACAAGAAATTAAAATTATATTGAAACAGAAATGCATATAAAAGGAGAAAATGATCAACTCTACATGATAAACTGTTAGTGCCCTCATGACTGACTGAAATATATATTCATTCAAACACAAAATGGCTCCTTAAAAACAAAATAGATACTACCTTTTCTCATAGGTAGTTGGTTCCCATGCTCCATTCATATACCATATATTGGTGTCTCATTTTACAGTGCTCAGAATAACTTTTGACAGCAATCTTCACCATAAATAAGGCAAATAGAATTTCAAACTTCATATCGAATGAACTCCAATATCATTTTTGCATTTAAAGAATCAAAATAATGGTAAATAAATAGGTATGCCAGAAAATATAGCTTATATTTTTTCATATTAGCACTCACAATTATACAATGGCTAATGGATAAACAAAAACAAGAATACACACTAGTTTCTTTATACTAAGAATGTTAGGTAATTATAAATATTGAAAACTGGATTACAATAATAAATAATGAAGCCTTTAAATTGTGCAATCATTTTGGAAATCAAATATCAAAACCATAGACAAGTATTCCAACATGCACCACAAAGGCACTTTCTAACACATACATATTAATAACACTTCTCATAGAGACATAGTTTCAAGACACTTTTCTTTTGCAACACGGGCAATCATTGATTTAATTATTCTAGCTATGCCTTCAGCTAACTCCATTGCTGTATATGGCTTGTCAAGCTCTGGCACATGGATAAAAATTGTTCTATCCTTATCAAAACTTAATGACGTGTAATAGATGAACTCACAGAGGTACCTGGAAGTTTCATGGAAGCATTGGTTAAAACATGAAAGTGCAGTGCAGAAAATGTTTAGTCTGAAACAACTATAAATTTCATTTTGAAAACATATTGCTGATAAATAATTGATATACTCTATTTCATATAACCAATTAAAAAAAACACAAGCAATGGCATTATGGCTGAAATTGTAAGTGGGATTCTGATTCGCAGAACAAATAGATTTGCAGGCACTCCACATCCAGTCCATGCATCTCTCTCCCTCATCACTCCAACCCAAATGGCTGTTGCTGCCCATGGCTAGTTAAAATAGGTGCATTGCTACACACGTTTAAAAATTTACCAATTACTAACTTTGAAAAAATCAGCAAAAAAATTGAAGCTAATATATTAAATGTTAAAACAATAAGAGGCTGAGTGCATCAATTGTGAAAGTCATGAGTTCTGCATCTACAGACCCAGCCAAAAGAAAAAAGTTTCATACCCACAAGAGTTCAAATTATTCCCACAACAGCCAATTGAGAGCATATGTTGATGAGAGAATGTTCTAAGATGTCAAATATAATTATCAATGAAAACGATTTCAAGATCAGTGACATTTCAGTATTGCATCACAATTTAGAAGTATTTTAAGGATTTTGCAAAAAAAAAAGTGCAGTGTGTGCATTTAACAAAATAGGCACAGCTGAATGACTATAAAAGTTGTTTTTTTTTGTATTTGGTGGAGAGCACACCATATTCCACCCCTAGATACACCCGTGTTACAACTTATATTTCCACAAGAATAAATATACTCTACAAAATTATTCTATCAGCAGCTGCCTCCAGAAAATGACTTGAGAGGAAATGTGGATCCTTGGGATGCCGGACAATTAGGGGGTAATTGCCAAGAGATATGTTACGATGCATTTTCTGTTACCAATTTTATTTTCAAATAATATAGGGGTCTCTTTTAAAATCAGGGAGATGCATCTGGATAACCTCAGCTTTTCTTGGGTGGCAGGTCTTCCAGGGAAACCACATGTGGCACATGGAGAGGAACTGTCCCTCCAACTTTGATGCTTGAATTACACATGGTTTATATATTCTGTTAATGTGAGGTGAACTCTACCAACACCTAATAAGCTCAACTTTCAGGTTAATTAATGTGTTTGGTGGTTTTATAGCAGTGAGACAATGTGGCATTGAACACCTGAACATTATTGGTATATTTCCAATAAATTTCTACACATGAAGGCTATACTCCCATTTGATCCAGAATAAGGGATTTTCAAAGGAGCAAATAATGAGTGAAGCGTGTGGAAGATGCGGAACAGATTTAGAAATAATCGAGAGGTATAGGAAAGTTTGAACAGAAAATTACATGCATACACATTTAAGAGTGTTACTTGGAAATGAAGAGTGAAAATACATAAACTAATAGTTTGACAGATATACCACATACATCTTAGGACAAAAGTACCATGGTTGAATAAACCGTGACAATAAATATTTTATTCTCATAATTTATTGTGCAAACACTTAATTTTCTCATATTGTTCGCCATAAGTACATGTAATGATTCATTAATTTGATATATGTATGGTCATGGTAAATATTTCATTAATTTGACTCCCATATTGCATCAGCAGCAGCCATTGCAAGTTGAAACATGGAAAGAGGATTGAGAAAATATGCTGCATTGAAATTTTGCTTTCACCTCAATAAATCATCAGTGATGCTTATGTAATGCTTCAGAAGGATTACAATGAGTCTTTCTTCCCTATAGGACAACTAGAAGATGGTTCAAAACGTTTAAAAAGGGGAGGCAGTCAATTTCAATGGAAGGTAGACCCGGAGCGCTAGTCATTGCTCTCATGGAAGTAACCATTAGCACCGCTGCTGTTATTGCGAGAGTGGATCATCAAATAATGTTAAGAGCACAATCAGAAATATTGAAAATTTCATTGGGTGCCTTCCACATGTTGGTAACAAATTGCACATGAGACTTGTTTTCGCTTGGTGAGTTCGAAGACTGCTCATATCCAAACAACAGGATGTTTGTTTGCAAGCGGAATATCTCACGAAAGTCAACGTGAAAAACACTCCTCATCCTCCCTAAAGTCTGAACACAGCCCCATGTGACTTTTTCCAGTTCCCCAGTGTAAAAAACACATTCATGGAAATCGAAGTTGCCATGTGCGAACTGAACATCCATCCACTTGCAACGACTGCCGTAGTACTGGGGTCAAATCAATGAAACTTGTACCACAGGTAAATTAAATATTTAGTTATCAATTTAACATATAATTAAATATTTTGTACAATACGTAATGCAAATAAAAAATGTACTGTCACTCATCATTGAACAGCCCTCAGAGCTTATGATCTGCACACATGAAGTAATAATTAATTTCGAACATAATACTGTTCAATTCAGCAATAACTCTTACATGCACACATTCTTTTAAGTTCTGGAAACAAAACTCAAACCCTCATTTAAACAATATTTTTAATTGATGTACATTAAAACTTATGTAATAAAATCAGAAATAAAAAGAAAATTCTATGCACATATTTCTATAATTCTATGCAAGAGACAGAATTACAGCAATATTTTATATGATTGAATATCACATGTTTTAATATGTATTGATGAGTTACTAACAAGTGACAGAGACTGTAAAATTCATTGTCATGAATTTTACAGTCTCTGTCTCTACAAATGAAGAAATCCAAGCAGTATTTGAACAGCCAATAATACTGAAATATGATATTAAAATATTTTCTCAAATCAGTTTCCCACTCACAAATTAGGCCAAGAATTTAACTTTTACCAATTTCTATAGCCAAAATAGGCAGAAATTACGTTTAAAAATATAAAATATTTATTTAAATACTCTGTAAGAATATAAAAATTTAAAGTATGTTTAATGTTTGAACAGTGACTGCCTTGTGAATTATGACAGACTAAGATATGTGCAAAATGAAACAAGAAGAAATGATTCAACTCCCTTAGAGCCGCATGCTGGCAAGGTGCACTAGTTCCTAAAACAAATGGAGTTATGGTAAAACAATTTTCAATTCTACCAGTGGTTATTCACAAGACAAAAACTGTGAACCATGGAAAAATGATGGCGACCAAGGTTAGTACTAGTCAAATAGATATCAGTGTCAAAATAACAAAATATCTTATCCACGCGATTGTGAGTTCATACCTGTAAAACCATCATCACTGTAAGTTACACATTTACTACAGGATAAGTTTGCAAGTGAAAATAGCCTATGATTTTTCCAAGACAATAACTGTGGACCTGCAAATAATTTGTCATGTTCTTTATTCTCTTTTGCCATAATAAGCACTAGAGCGATTATTTCCATGATGACTTGATGGGAAAAATTATGGGTAATTCAGGTTCCGAGGGAAACATTATCTCTGAATTTTTCATTTGCAAACTCATTCATTTCTGGGTACATTTGAGAAATATTACCCCTGCAGTTAATTTAATACACATCCATCAAATTTCTGGAAGGCACTCCTGCCACAGAGAAGACTGGTTATGTGACTTCCTGATTTTTGTGTACACATAGATAGTAGTGCTGTTGAAACCCAGGTGGATGATTCATCCAACATTTCGGATAACTAGAAACCTGGATTTCACACCAGTCCCTCCTTCCACCCCTCTCTCCACCACCAGGTTTTCCATCCCTCCTTCCACCCTCATTTCGCCTCCCCCTACACAGGCCTTAAGGTGTGATGTTGAACAAACCTTACTGAACTCACTCAGTTAGAAGCTATTGAAAGCTGACACTTTATATCCCTTCCACTGGATTTAGTGAGGTGGAATTAATTTTAAAAATTCCCATCAATGGCCAACTGCTCTAATTGCAATGTTTTCCAACCACAATTTGTCCAGTTCAAATCATATGATGAAGCACATCTGGTTTTGATATATGTATTTCTCTTCCAGGACCTTAAATACGGCCATTCCAAAAGAAAAGGTACTACCAAATACCCCTCAGTGAAATAATGTTAGAAAGCAAGTTAGTAAAGTAAAGGTTGAATCATTCATTGATTTAAAAAAAAGATGGAAATATAAATAATATTTTTTAAAATAATTCTGTTTTCCTAGGTTTATTTCTTTAGGATCTACCACTCTCTGGAAATTCTCAATATTAAATTTATAATCCTAACTGTTTAAAATGTACCAACATCTAACTTAACTTGTGGAGACTGATGTTAACTATACGGAAAAACTAACGAGTTAAGTTAGGGAGTTAAAGAAAAATAGAACTGACCCATTCAGTTGAAAATTAGTCAAAAACCTAGCTCTACAATGCATAGCAAATTATTAGCGCTTTACTTCCCAAAAGGAACTCTCATCATGGGCAGTCTACCATTATTTGGAAAGTTTTGGACACTCCTTGAAGTTATACATACTACAATTCTATTTAATATGTCATTCCACGACAAGTAAGGCATTAAACTTCTGGAAATATGTTAGTAACATGGCAATTGTTCCATCTTCACTATTTTAAATGGCATCCTAAAGCGTTGAAAAGTAATCATCATGTTCTGGTTCAACATTTAAACTAATTTCATGTACACCAGAGTAAACAAGTCAAGAGGGTATGAAATTACATACAATTTGAATTAACTATGGGGTCGAAAAAAATATTCTTTCAAATAAAATAAGGTGAAAAATGAAGAAAATTTTTTTAAGGAAAAAAATTCTCTTGTCGTATTTCATCTTATTTGCCACAATGATATTATCCAACAAGCAAAACAAAGTAAATAGGCAAATATAAATTATCATAGGAAGTAATTAAGTTAACTCATGAAATTAAGTACACGAATAACTTACTTGGGTGCAAACCCGGGTGGGGAACCCGCGGGTTTTGTGAAACCCAGGTTTCATCTTCCCTGATTTTTTTCAACAGCACTCATTGTTCGCAATTAGTGGTGTACACTGTGATACATTTTATATACATGATTATGGTTCACAATATACTAAGTCACTAGCCATTACTACACACAATTCCTCCAAAGCTCAACATAGCTTGTTATGAAGTATGTTTTGTGTCTAAATTAATGAAAATCGAAAGATCAAATTACAATGTTAAATCAAAACCATTACCTTGTTCATTTGAGTTATTATTCATTCAGATTGCCAATAAACTAACAACAATTTAAACAACACTCAATAGTATATATTTGTGTTTGTAAATGATAAAAATGTATTAAAATGTAATTCTTAGAATTGCAAAATAAAATTTTCCTATTAATTAAAAACAGGCATTTTGTAGTAGGTTTTTCAACCTGTGACAGCATCTTCAAGCAATTGTGATAATGCCATGACATCCATGAAGCAAACATCTCAACCCTTTACAAATTTTAGAAACAGTATTTCAATTCTTATAATTCCCAGCCATTGTGTGAAATAAAGTACACAAGTTCAAGTACATATTCTCACATTAAGTTAAAGAACATTGCAACGAAGTGAAAAAATAAGCAGTACTTTCCTATGGACTTCTATATTATTTCAAATAACTGGAAGTCTTTAGAAAGGATCTATCATTGCCAATAGTTGAGCACTTTACCAAGACAATTATTGAGAAGATCACCTACAATGGTGGCAAAAATTTTATACGCCAAAATTCAGCATCATGATAGTCTCAATTAGAGAAGAGAACTACAAAAAAATTAATGAAAGTGTTACTTAATTATGTCATTTAGATTCCCAGTAACCTGTGACAGGCTAGCTAGGTATTAGTAAATTAGTATTCTACGATCACAGAAAAGGCCTAAATACTATAAAAATCACATAATTTTTAAAAACTATCCAGTGGTGTAAGCTGAAAATCTGGAAATAAAATTTGTAATTAGGAAATTATGAGCCAGTTGGCATAATGTTTTACAAGTATTGCCACCTTTTTTTCACAAAACACAAATATGTAGAAACACAATACAATAAAATAATTTGACTCAACTGGAATTCCCATCCAGATTTCCCAATTGCTGGTCAGGTACATAGATCAGAAATTGGGAGCTCAGAGTTTACATGCTGGTCAAGCCAAATGATTGTTTTCATGGTGAATTTCCACATATTTATGCATTTAGTTACACCAGAGCAGAAGATCCTGGTAGTATTTCCAAAGGAATAATTGTATAACATAGTTATGACCATTTAATCTGCTGTTATCACCTGTGAAACAAAGGCTGATTCTCAAAACATAAATGTCATCACTGCATTACTTCAGACATCCAAACACAACCTAATACTAGTTACTGCATTTCAATAAACAATTTTAATTAGGTAACAGATCCCACATTTACGTCACATGACACCAAATAAAGTAGAGCACTACGATCTCCAAGCTTCACCTTTTTTGAGATAAAGTGCATGATTTTAAAGTGCAATACTCTCTACTCCCTCATGACTTAATTTTCATTTAGACCAGTAAAGTCATGGAATGTGAACATCACTTCAATATGTGTTAGTCTACCATAAACTGCTTTTGAAATTAACACTTTTAGTTATAACATAACTATTGTAAGTTATACCCGCACATGAATTTCCTTGCGTTTTACCACAGAAAATTATGTTAACCCTTAAGTAGGAACACCTTCCTTTCATGACATTATTGGGCACGTGGGATCTTTTAATACCCCAACAGGAATTGTTTGTACTTCCACTAATTTTTATAGTTTCATATTTCCTTTTTTAATCCAAGAAGTTTCAAACAATATAAATTTAAAAATGTATCGTTTTTATTACTATATCAACAATTATATTTAATTTTCTTAGATTTCTTCTATGCCATATTTTCACGTGATTTGAATGCACAATGCCCGTTTTTGATGGAATTGGTAGAAATTTATTTTGTCAAAAGAATTGACCTCTATAAACCTAGTTTGAATGCAGTGTACTAAAGAAAATATTTATTATTATTATTTTATACCAAATATATGAATTATATGATGCGCCATTCTTTTCTCTGAATTTCCAGTTACCTAGGTTCTGAAATAGTTCTTAATCAACTTAAAAGATAAATTTCATAAAGAGTTATAATACATTTGTAGTACATTATAAAAATTTACTTAGATACAATAATTTTTTAACCAACACACAAGTTTGATGCCCCCTCCCTCAAAAATTACAGAGTAAATATACAATCCTATGATATTCAATTGGTTACTGATAACAACAAAGTTTAAAAATAACTATCGAAAGTAAAAGTAAAGTACATTTATTAATTGACATTAAATTTATTAATAAAATCATAGCATATAGTTTACATGTGTTTTAACCACTTCATTTTTTTACATTGACACACTGTTGGTTTGCTTTTTTGCCTAAATTTCTAGGCCAAATTTTGCACCTGGCTCGAACATTAAGGTCTAACTCTATGTGTTCCTCCAAATTAAATGACTGAAATTTTACTTGCCTTTTCACAAAGAGATCTCGGTACATACTTGCATGCTGCCCTTTTAAAAACCTGTCTTTTAATGAGTTCCAAACCTATCTCCCTCAAAAACAACCTCCAAGGAGGCTTACTTTCAGCATTATTGGTCATGTAAATTTCTTGCGCATTGATGCCTCTGATATTTAGAAGCCTAAAAAACATTGCTAATGGCCATCGCTTGCAATGTCTCGCGGTACTGTACATCACACTCATTTCGTCAACAGTGTCTACTCCTGACTTGGTGAAATTACAGTTCCTAATAATTTCAAGCTTACACTATTCTCCTGATCTGTCATCAATTGCAGGATCGTGATGCATTGAGGACACCATGATAACATTTATTTTTTCTTCAGCATGTACGAAACTAACATCAAATGTTTTTGAAATGCAAAAATTCTAGTTCCTACAGCTTTACATCTAACGCTAGACATATCTGGAGGAATTTCAGCTTTGCTCTTCCTTAGAGTGCCTATGTAAGTTGTATTTTTCTCTATCAACTGTTTTATCAAGGGCATACTGCTATACCACTTGTCAGCTGTAATATTTCGTCCTGTGCCTTCTATTGTTTGTGTTGAGCACAGCACAACATTGCATGGCCAATTGGACAACAAGAAAGGCCCTTCTGGCTGAGTTCCTAGGTAAACTTCCATTGTCTTCGTGTACATAGTCCTTGCATCAGCCAAAGCAAAAATTTCAATTCTGTATTTTGCTGGTTTGCTTGGAATAAATTGACGGAAGGGACATTTTCCTATTTAAGGTACCAGTTGCTCGTCAAAGGTTGTTCGCTCACCAACATTGTAATATTTTTCACAGTTAGTGATAAACATTTCGAATACATCGCAGAAAGCAGTGAATTTGTCAATTTCACATCTTTGAGGTCCATCTGATACATTGTCAAAACAAATGCAGTGCAAGAGGAATAAAAACCGGTTCATACTCATTGTTGAAGAAAATAATTCCATTCAAAACCCATTCTTATTCCATAGATCCTGGACATTTGGACGTCCTGAGCGAATGGAACCAGACAAAAGCAGGAGACCAATGAAAGACTTGATCTCCTGCTCTCAGTCAATTTTGCATCTCTATGCCTACTGATGAGAGAAGCCATTCAGGGAAACATAAACATTTCCACATGCGGTTACAATACGAACAATCATTTCATCTATAAAAAATCCATAACGTTCAATGGGTGATTTTGCACTTTAGGCAAGTCCAAGCACACCAGTAAGTCGAGTAGCCAGTCAAGATTTTACGTACACTTAAGAAACTCTTCACCTTCACAAAAGAGTTGTTCACACAGTGAGTTCAACCAGTGCTCTGACAAATTTTGCATCCTCAACAACCCCCATTAGAGTCTCTAAGATCATAAATAGTTCAACATTGTATTCATTTTCGCCAATTACACATGTGGAGAGGAAACACATTTTATTTGTGAGGAATGCAAGCCTTAGAAAATTACATTGTGTGGTATCATACGTTGTGGGGGAAGACAAGAGTAACTGAACGGAAAAAACTGTTTACACAGGAACACGTATGCAATGTTTCATCCTATAGAAGAAAGGGCTTTATTTTACAAAGTAGACAAGCGATAGATACAATCCTCTGAAGCATTGAAAAGAAATTAAATACTCTGATAAAAGATATGTAAGCAGACACGTGGGGTCTAAAAAGACCGAAACGAAGAAAAATGTTTTTTATGAGAAGTGTATGGAATATTATATCAGTATTTTTTAATATTCATGTTGAGGTAAGTGTTCTAGGAAGGTACTAGAAAAATTAGCTTCAATAACGTTTTAAGAAAAAAATACAGTATTTATTAAAGCTATGGGGTCTTTAAAGACCCCATGCGTCTACTTAAGGGTATAAATTGTAATGATACAAGAGAAGAATATTATTGATGCTGAAAAATATTTAATCAATCCAAGACTTAATTTAATAGATTAATTAATAAGAAAAAGATTTAATCAATAACACATGACTAATTCCACATTTGATGCCTAACTTAAGCCATTATTTGTGAGGCATTTATGTCTATAATAAACTTGTAATTACAATGTACAAGTAAATTAAAAAAACAAGCAGTTGACTTAGAGTAGGAGTGATAATTACTTTATAAAATAAGATAATATTGACATGCTTTTCTGTAAACTGCCTAAGTTATTGACAGTTGTCACGAGGCATTAGAGAAATTAACTTTCTTCTAAACTTTCTAATGGACAGATTTGAGAGTTTAAATCACCCATGCACTCTTGAATTCTCAAAATCCCTTTTTATTTTTTGAATGAGTTCTTGCACTAGTGATAAAAAAAATCATAGTAATAAACCCGAAGGCTCCTTGGCACCGTCAGCTTGAGTGAAGCTGAGGGTGCCAAGAGGCATCACCCAGAATCGAACCTAGGCCCTCCAGTCAGCAGCCCAGCACTCTACCCACTGGACTACAGTGCCTCATGCACCAGTGATAGAATAGAAAAATGTTGAGGGCCCAAATAAGATGCCCCCATTTACTTCTCGGGCTATGGGCTGAAATTGGTGTAATTCTTTTACTAGGAGCTACCATAAAATTCTATCAACTTGTGTCTTGTCCAAACCAGGAATGGTATGAAGTTGAGAATTTATGTGCCTCTTGGTGTAACTTCCTATTGTTAGCATGCTAACTGGCATCTTCATTGGTGTAAGTTTCCAAGTTTTGGCTGCTTTCTCATGTTTCTGCAAAGGTTGAAATGGTGGATGCTAAGGAGCCAAGAAACTGCATAAAATTTTGCTTCAAGCTCAACAAAACCACAACTAAAAGCCCATTGATTACTTAAGGAGATTTTTGGTGAGCAAACATTAAGACATGGAAGAGCATTTGATTTGTTTTCAGCATTTCAAAGGTGATCGGGAAAACTATGAAAAATGATAAACATTCAGGTCAACCATGATTTCCCCGAGACCAAAAAAAGTGCTACAAGTTCACCAGAACAACAAGTCAGTGCTAACAATATTTTTGGGCATCCAAAGTATTTTGCAGAAAGAGATTCTACCGCCTGGTAGGTCTGTCAACTGGAAGTTTTAATACCATGTTTTGATGAGACCAAGGGAAAATTTGAGTGGTTCCAGAACTGGGAAAATCACTGGAAAAGATAAGATATATCTAAGCCCAAGGTGACTATTTGAAGGTGACGGTGAATTGGAAGTTAAAGTAAGTAAAATCTCTAGCTGTACCAGATTCTGACCAAAAGTATCAGTAGTAGGCACCTAACCTCAGCAGCTGATCAACTCCCACAAACAAAAAAGAATGACCTAATATTGAAGAAAACACTGATTATGGTTAAATACGTGGAAGAAAACATGTCTTAACTACCCAGAGAAAATGTCATATTTCATATTCATTTATGTGCTATATACCATGAAAGCATTACACCAGTCCTACACCATTGCTACTAAATACTAAGGGGACAGGAGTTTCACTATTTCTAAAAGGACATATGTTCTATTTCATGCTGGGCTTTTTCCTTTGTATATATATGTTGTTCTGATTGTTAAAGCATGCCTTGTCTTTGCTGTTATTACAGTACCTATTAAACTAATAAACAGTATATTCAACTAATTTTTGTGTGCAAACCTGGCTATTCAATGTTGAGTGATGATTTCTGGTCATAGGGGACACTTGATAGATCTGCTCTATGATTTAAGATTTTATAGGTTTAAAATTACATTAGGTCCACATTCTTATGCTTGAATTGGAGGAAAACTTTCGAATACCATATATATGGATCCCCCATGCAGAAATATTTTTTATCTTTTACCCACATAAAAGGTTACTTAAAGTGGCAAAATTTTAATTTTCACCAAATACTATGAAGTTATATCTGCCTTCCAAGTCATTCAATCCCTCATTTTCCCTTACTGAAAGTTTAAAAAAATGAATTAACTTTCAGATAATTCATCTTTATACTTGTCTCCCAGCCATTCATCTAAAAGTTGAATTAATTGGGAGATAACTGCCATAGCCTTGCAATATTGATATTTCCCTGTAACCATCATGGTCATTGGCTAGATCTGACAACAACTTCCACTTTCCTGTAGTTTGAACCTTCAACCTGAAGACATTGGCAGGAATGACAAAGCAAATATGTTGTCAGACCCAGCCAGTGACAACCTAAAAACTTATGATAGGCATGGGAGGGAAATAGAGAGAGCATGGGAAAAAACTAAATCCATATCCTATTTATAGAATTACATTTTAAACGTAAGAAAAATCTCTAGATGTAAGTTAATGCTCTGGGATGATTGGGTCTTACCCATTGGATCTTACACATGAACCTCTTTGACTTTACATTTTTTCTATAAGAATACTGACTCTAGAATTTTAAAATCCCCTGGTAGACCTGAAAAAACATAAATAATTTGGGCATTAATTAAAATGATTAATGCAACTGAATGTATGCTCCAACTTAAGGAAGTGTGAACGATAATGAAATAATGAAAAATGTTCATATTTAAATTAGTTATCTGCATACTGGAATTTACTAGCAATTCAAACTTCTGGCTGATAATATAATATTCCTTATATGTACCACTGATGACATCTCATTGAATCACTATTTCGTAGAGAAAGCTGCATTAATGAAAAAGGAGAAATTTCAGTTAACAGGGTCCTGGAATTCAAGTGTCAATGACCTCCTTGTAAATGGAAAGAGATTAGCATATTTCCCTGCAGGTACCAGTAGAACTCTTAAAAATGTCTTTACATGTCAGTTTGCTACCTATAAGTAATTTTTGAAAATACAGGCAGAAAATTATTAATCCCTTAAATATAAGAAAGCATAGCATAGATTAAAGTGACCAGAAACCTTGTTTTTTTCTTGCAACTCACAAAAAAACTGGCCAGACATCATATGAGGGGCAACATCACCTTGGTAACATAACTGGAACTTGGAAGTAGCATTACTAATCTAAAACCATAAAATAATATTTTCCTATTAAATAATCTTAGAATTTCTATTAATGATACATGAAAATGTGAAAACTTATGACACTTCAGCAATCTGGAGGACAAGGAACATAAGGTGATAATCTTGGATAGACAATTGAGTCTTGAATGTTTCTGGTGGAGTGGTTCATAAGGCAGCCACTACTGATCAGGACCTCCATATTTCCGGTCGATGTATGGCATGTGATTGTTGATATGGTGTTGGCCGTGTCAAAATGATTTTTTTATGTCTTCACCAAGCAACATAGAAAAGAAACATACCGCCCAGCATCAGATGACATGCACGCCAGAGTACCCCGTTCACACCCGTTCACCTCTGAGCAGATTTGTTGAACATCTAACGAGGATGAAATACACTCATCCTTTCCACAAGGACAACAGCCACTCTCTGGAGCATTTCCATCAACGTCAGGTTTCCAGTAACCAGATCTATTTGCTTTCGTCTCTAATGTAATGTCTTTGGCAATGCTCGAAACACCAACATGGACGAATAGCTGCGATATGGCAGGCATATTGATAGGTATTACAGGAAGGTAAAATCAAATTACAACTATGAAGTAAACACACGACAATTCCTCGAAAAGTTTCAAAACTTACAAGAGGGTTGTGAGTTTTCCAGAGCGTAGGCACCCTGTCAATTACAGCATCATAGGAGACAGGAATTTCTTCTATTATTAACTTTATACCAAGATTTTCTTCCAGTTTTAAAGTTGGAAGGCGTTTCACAGCTTCCCAACTGGCATTAACAACGTGGTGTTTAAAGGGGCCAAATCCAGTGACAATAACAGTATTAGAGATAAAGTCTCCACCTCCCACTACAACAAAGCAGTCATCAATACAATTTAATACAAGTGGCTTTCATCGATACCCACGACTGATTTATTTATTATTTTCCTTGTGTTCTAAGATAGTGAACAAGGGTTAAGCAAATGCTTAACACATTATTAGTAATTCGATTCACACTTCATAGGGCAATATGTAATTTAGCAAACGTGATGGTCCTTGAGATTGCTTCAAAAATTCAATTTGAAATTGACGAAACTGGTATTCGGAAAAAATCTACCCGGATGACTACTACGTTAATCAATTTCTGAATCCTTCCATAGATAGAGTAATATTAATTTAAATGCACACTTCCACTTACCATTATTCTGCATCTTGGGTGAACTAAGAATACTCGTCTACTCAAATATGCCCTTGAATGAGGAAGTGAACGTTATGCAATTCATATGAATGAGTCAAAAATGGTAAAAAGTAAGTAATGTTAATATATTCACTACGAACATCGTTCAAATATTTCTTTAACATTAAAATTAAAACTCATTCACCCTTTTGAGACAAGTCCTGCATTCAATATTGACACTTACGATACGAAAGTAATCAGCGCTCTTCAGAGCCAAGCGTCAGAATTTGTAACTTCTACAAACTCATTCTCCTGCAATTGGGCGCCAATTTTAATATAGTTGCATGCAAAGGACGTTTTACTAACAGAAAGGAGGATATTCCATTTTCCGTTTCTTCGATTTAATATCCCTGTAAAATATACCGCATATTCCAAATAATAAGAACAAGGCATCTTCCTATGCTCATGCCACTGTGTCTCGAGACTTTTTCGCTACACTACTCACCCTTGCCCTTACCTCTTAAACCATTCACACCTCTCTTACATCTGCTTGGTCTCACGTCAATTCAGTCAACATGATCAAGCCAGCGCAGCGCACCTCTTTAGTGCTTGTCTATTAACGATGAGTCCACGCACCCAAATTCTTTCGTGATCTTCATTCCCAATCCTATTCCTGTACTCTTTTTATCACAATTCTCATCAAGTACCTACCACACACGCACCACAATTAGGCGAAATTTATGCTTTATTTAGGGGCGGCATTTCTTTTTATGGTGGGCATTTATGTTTTTCACCTCCAATGCGCTGAAGAGGGTCACTTCGTGACCGAAGTACGCGTGTTCGCCATGTGCTGCCTACTCTGTTTGTTTCTTTTGTTTGCACCGTGTTTTTGGCTAAGGGACATAAGGCTTGGAAATTTCACCCTGGCATTGGAATTCACTTCTTGTGAACCCTTTCGGAAAAACTATGAAAAAATGTGATAAGTTGGTCCCTGACGTAGGAATTAATTTTCATCGCAAACCAACTTGAATGCTTGCGACCTCACAGTTGCGTTTTGTAACGATGGCGACCCCAAACAACACCCATGTGAGGAACCATTGAAAGGTGGGTGTGATGTGTACGTGACCTGTGGCCGTCAATAGGGTGGAATTAAATTTTCCTGCAAACACCCACAGGTAGTTTTGTGTGTTTCCCTGAGTAATTGCTTCGTATGTTTGTTTCTACGAGGGGATCCCTGGTTTGGCTGATCCCTGGTCTCATCGTAAATCATTACGTATAACTGATTGATTCCGTTCCATGGTAGCTTACAACAAAACGGCCTCAGGAGTTTTCTTTTTCCCCTTCTGAATTGTCAAAACGGTAGCAACTCAAAATCACGTGTTGACATTCACGCTTACTTAATGCTGGAAAGCCCAAGGTTCACTTTCATAAAATAGGTCAGCAGCGGGAAGGAATAAACTTTTATGCACAGCCAAATTTACTTCCTTGGACAAAGATTGATTTATTTATGTACCAAAAACCTTTCTTCCCCAATTCCTATACCTTTGTGTGTCCTCATCTATCCCAAACATCTTTCACAACGATTATTCCAAGATATTAAAAAAATCATTCACCTGTTCTACTCTTTCACCGTTTACTCTCACTATTCTATAACCTATAACTATATAGCTCATTCCATTCCCATTATCAAACACGACTATTTTCATTTTTCAAGCATTTATCCTCTAGTTAATTCTCCCGATTACCACATTCAAGTTTTCCAGGCCCCCCTGTATGTCTTGTGGACATAAGCCACCATTACTGCATCATCGGAGTGTAAAACAACACGTGCGTTTGGAGTAGGAACGAAAATAGAGGATGAACATAAAAGGGATCGCAGAGTTTAAGAATATGGCCACTGAAATGCTTCAACGCAAATATTCTGGCATTGTAGAGCAAAAGGTACCAGAAGAGGTGTTTAATATCTTGGAGAGAATTATGTCGCATAAATGCACGACAGCGAAAAATGAAAGAAACGACCCAAATTAATCTAGTCACAACATTCGACCAATTTCGTAAAAAAATGTTTGCTACATTTTTCACGATTCCATTGCTCTATGCGGATCGATCTCACAATGAATACGTAGGGGGAACAGATTTTTACTAAAGGAATTTAAGGTTTTCCTTCCGCAGCTAACGGTTCTCACCATTTCATGCTTCGATCTGAGTATCACTGCCCGCATGCTGTGGTCGCTGTGTCTTTGTGATGTGTTTGGCATCCTTCTCTTCAGTAGAAAAAAAAACGTTTATCTGAATGGGTTGGACTAAAATTACAGGTTGCTAGGACGTTTGGTCCGGGCTGACAGCATGGGCACTGGTGCAGTTGAGAAAATGTAATGCGGACGTGAAACATAGTCAGTGGAGATTTGGATTCAAGAGAAGAGGATTTCAAAGCCCGAATCGGTTTTTCTATGCTCCAACCACCACGATAGTGACACAATGTAATTTTCAAGTAACGCAAGCCTTGCAACTTCATCGATTTGATATATTTACAAGTTACAACTTAAAAAAACAGAAATTTGATTTGGTAAAGAAATATATCATTTAATTATCCGAAAATTCAATTTGCGAAATTTAAGGGACGACTCGGCCGACTACGCGGATTTTGTGGAGGAATCAGAATAATCTCCCAGAATAGGGCACTCAAGTCAATCGGGTCAGTTTTCTCTTGAACGTATGAATAATCTGATTTGGGACCGGAGTCTCTTAATATAATGCTAAAAACGTAGGTACAAATAAACTCAGATCAATTGTAAAACATGGCTGAAGGCCTCTGGTCAATTGTGAAACTCTTAATTCATATCAATTCGAAACACGCCACTGACATGATAATTAAGGCCAACTATTTTCATAAACTGTGATCTTTAAGGGTCACAAAAGGTGGGCCTACTCGTTGAATCGCAAAAGTTACCCGGGGAATAAGAGATATGTGGCAAATTATGCGCATTTTGAAGTTAATTTCAATTGAAATTCTCCTTGGAGGATAGATAATCTGAAATTAACGGTTGGCAGGCGTAGTGGACAGCAAATAGTTGCTTAGTTTCAAGGTTCTTAAACAAAGACAAAAATGCGTGGAAAGTATGATTTCCATGCATGGGATACTCGATGAAATTTCAGTGAGTGCCTGTGAAAGGATATAAAAATGTAAATTCCGAAAATTTCAGCCTGAAATGAGGATGAGATAGTACCAGCTAGCCCTCAGTGCAGCACACCGTAAAAGACGGCAGATAAAGGTCGCTGGAGTTACGTTTTTCCATAAAATTGAAAATAGTGCCTTTTCGAAGGCATTTGAGTGTACCATCCTGGATGAATAGCAGAATTATTTCGTATTTCATACTTCGACGGCATTTTCAGCCGTCTGACGGAGAAAGGTTTCATTTTCATCGGCGGACAAACTCATTATTAAATCATCAAGAGAAAGGCGCACGCAAAATTCAGGTCACATAATCTCAGTCATAACAGGGGTGAACAGATATGCGAATAAGATCAAACCAGTTAACAAAGTTCTTATTTTTACTGAAAAATACAACAAGATAACAATAAATTTTTCGCAGACGCCCAACCGCGGCATGAAATTCTTCGAAGTCAGGGATTGGAAATCATGCTGATTCCGATCTCGCTGGACTGACGAGCCCTGGAAACGTCTGGCCACATGAACCCAGGGAGAAATATAAAGCAAGTTGAACCGCAAAGGGTCAATTCGTTGTGATTCCAGATTCTTCCATCACGCGATGCTTCACGTCATCCCCAGTGCCACAAGATGTCGCCCGCCTGAGCCCGCTACCCCTCGCTTTATCCGGCCCCTGAGGCACGAGGTGCAGTCCACGTCTTCCTCGGACGTGTAGAACCTGGACACCCTCTTCATGACCATCCTCGCCCTGTCGCTGATGAAGTGCTCTATCTCGCCGACCAGCGCTAGGAAGTTGACGATACTCCGGAAGGCGCCGGCTACTCTGTCCGCCCGGTCCACCAGTGACGGCCGGTCCAGGCGGGGCAATTGGTGGCGTTTCGGAAGGCCAATACTTTCCCAGCCGCCTCGGGGCTCATTCTTGGGCTCCAGTGGCAGTGCCTGATACTTAGGAATAAATATACTTTATATATATTTTTATATAAATATTAGGAATAAAATATACTTACTTTAAAAAAAAATTAAATGGTGAGATAAATTGACTTTCAAGTGAGAGTGGAGTGGGGAGGTGGGTCACCAAGAACTCATCGACCAGTCCAGTCTCCTCCAATGCCACCAACAAGAAATTGGCCCTCCGATATTACCCATGAAATATTAATAGTAAGCTTATGAAGCAACTCCAACGTCAAAAAAGTGGCTAAAACAAAATCCGCGATTCTGGTATGGATGGGTAAAAAGCTATATCTCCTACTTCTGTACTCACGGACCAGTATTATCCAATAGTATTTTAATAGGTGCAGATACCCAAGCTCTATGAAATAGAACACCAGGCTTGTGGCTTGAACTTACGCACTAATCTAGACGGTGTCTGGATGTTGGCACCATTAGGTTAACACAGACTATGGCTTTCTGGCGTTCAACTACCTCAGGAAATCCGTAGCCAGCATAGGCAAAGTAAGTTGCTTATCTTCATTACATGCGTTATTTTGCACGGCATAGGGATAAGCTGCTCTAGGGATATGACCTGTCAATTCGGTAGAAACCTGCAGCTTTGAGCACTATTACTTATATTGATCACATTTAAAGTGAGTCCATTGCAGAATATACCAAAAGAAATGCATGTATAACCTAATTGCATATGCTTAGACCAGGAGTATCAAGATTATCCATCAGAGAATATCAATCTGAGGAGCGATGTAGTCAGAGAGATAACAGATGACAACAATGGTGCGTTCTTTGGAGAGAGAAAACCTTTGGCCTTCTCGATTATTCAATGGTGCGATATGGTAAACCAGTACTGAATTATGATTGGAAGGAAGTTTACGGTCGGACCTTTGGTCCATTTCTTTAGCAGAGTGCCAGAATAAAAACAGGATTGCCATGCATGCACCTAATTTATAATTAAATTTATTTAGCATATTTCAGGACACTTGTAATAATGACTAGGTACATCCTTATTTCACGCCCCTCTTCAGCCCCACGTAATAACTCTTCTCAATCTTTGCGCCCAACCCTCTCCCTTCATGTTTATCAGATTATAAAACCCTCTTCTTAATCGCATCATTAAACATCTTCCATTACTCTTAACCTTTTTCCCCGCCCATTTTTCTTGTTTCATTCGAATTCATTCCCCAAATATCTCACTCACATCCTGGCAATGAACTAGCACGGAAATTTTTGTTCCATAATGCCACTGATGATACTGCCCTAATTGTTCGACAGCAATTGCACTGAAATTTTCTCGACCGCTGAATTTCCAAGATCATACAGCTCCGATATTGAAAGGAGACTAAGGCCCGTATTTATAGTCGTCTCCCAGCACTGAGACCTTCTTAGGA